>JANBPO010001714.1:3666943-3939569 GCA_024336825.1 Amorphophallus titanum | reverse complement strand
TTTTTGGGGTTTGTAGGATTCAACAGAAAATAGTGACGGTTTGCAGTATAATTACTGTCAAAATGACCATCGGGATGTCAGGATTCGTGCCTGCCAATTTCGTGTCGATCAGTTGTCATTCGGGGCCGGTAGGAGTCTGGGAATGCCGGTGACCCGAATTGGGTAGATTCGTCAGAATTGCCCCGTTTTCACGATCGGATGCGTGCATGTGTCGTTTTTAGCTTCCAGATGTCTTCTGTGGCCGTATGGCTTTGTTTCCCCTGCGCTTCGGCGTGAATGGGGCGTGGAACGGGCCCATTCAGCCATTCCACTATTTTTCTCGTCGGTTCGGTGTAACGGTCGTACCAGAGACCGTCACACTATGTGACGGTCCTACGATAGACTGCCACAACTGTTGGTTGTTTCAGGTTCTTCGAGGCTGGGTTGGTGTGACCGACCAATATAGGACCGTTACATGACTGTAACGCGCCAATGGAAGTGCATCATAGTCTGGTCTTTCTTGAGGACTGTGCCTATTAGTTCCTCGAAGATCGTGTCTTCCTCGAAGATCATGTCGATCGGTTGGCTCTGACAGACCTCCCCTTGTGCGTCAGCATTCTGTAACGCGCCTCCCTGAGGCCATTACAGTTGTTTGACCGATGTTTGGCTAGGTGGTGTTGCTGTAACGCACCAACCCCCATGCGCTAGGGTTCTGTAACGCGTCCATATTGGGCCGTTACATGCCCTTTTGTCTGGGTCTTGGTCTGTTGGCCCTGACGCCCATGTCTTGGTGCGTTAGGGAGTGTAACGCCCCTATAGAGGTGTGTTACAGTCCTGTTGTTCGTGATGGCCGTTGTTCTATTCGTGAGTTGGTCTATCTTAAGTTTGTGTTCTAGGCGGCGTTCGTGTGTCGGTGGTTTCTGGATCGATCAGTTTAGGTGACTGGGTGCGGTCCCTTCTCTGACTGCGATAATCTAGAACTGCCAAGGGCCTTGTCTCTAGTCGCATAGCAGCTATCCCTTGACTTCCGGGTTCACCTAGCGATTGAGTGGTGGTTCGCTTTGCCTAGAGTGTCATCTTCTCTGCTTGTGTATTGTTGTGCGTCGTGTCTGGTTCCGGTCAACCCGGTGAAACCAGGGGTTGATAGGCGACCTTGTCTGTGTCTCGGCGGTTCTGTCCAGCTCGAGACAGTGTTCTGGATACCTCGGGGTACTGTCCTACCTCGGTTGTGTGTCCAAGTGTGTTGAGTGTTCATGGTGTCCCCTCGGGTCTCCGTGAGTCATTTTTTATGGAGCGTTGTTTCCTCTGGCTTAGGAGTAGACTGATTGGTGACTTGTTCCGCTGTCTGTGACGATCTTGCCTCCGAGTCGTGAGACTCAAGGATCATTACGTGAGTAGGTCTAGCTGTCTTGTCCTGAGTCTGTCGGTGGTTTCTTGTGCTGCCATTGGTGCTTTGGAGTACGGGTGATAGTGATTGGTTAGCCTGTCTGTACTTCAGCACTTGTGCTTTGGAGTTTGTGTTTCGTGAGCCTCCACTAGTCATAGCCTCACGGCATGCTTTGGCATGACGGCTCTTGTAGCGGGTCACTTTACCGATATATGGTTCTTATGCTAGTTCTGTGGGCCCCCGGTCCAACTGTAGCGTCCTTTGGAGGGGGAATACTAGCTAGAGGCCTGGCTTAGGCAGTGGGCTAGTGTGTGCACATGTGGTCAGGTGCTTTGGACTGGTATCCAGTGCCCAAGCTCTTCTCTTCGAAAGTTCACTTTTGTCCCCAACAGTCTGCCCAGATTTTCTTGGCACTGAACAAATTTTGACATTGAATTATTTAGATCTTGGATTTCATTTTCAAGTGAAGTGATGTGTTGTTCAGAGTTAACCAAGTTTGTCTCACAAGCAGTAAGCTGCTCATTCAACATATCATTCACAGTTTTGCAAGAATCAAATTCTTGTTGAAGGGTAACCAATTTTTCCGAGTCATCAACACTCTCACACCCTTATCTTTTTCACATTCATGAAGCTTAGCAAGTAACTCACTATTTTACTTTTTCAAGTTTTCATTTTCTTTAGTAAGATCCTTGTTTTCAGTCAAGTCTTGATTATTTGACATAGACTTAGGTTCATCTTGAAGCTGTCATACAATTTCTTCCAATTTAGTGATTTCAGCTTGCAAGATTCTATTTTCATCTTTTAGGCATGCAATGTGTTCTTTATGTATATCTATGTCAATCATGAGAGTTTCATTCACTTCCTCAAGAGCAGAACATTTTTTACAAGGAGAGCTATTAACAGAATTGCTTTCAAACTTCTTTTTCAATTTTTCATTTTCAGACTTTAGCTTCTTGTATTGCTTAGCCAACTTATCATATGCATCCATTAATTCTTCAAAAGTAAAGTCCTCTGAATTAGAGCTTACCTAAGATGTAGACGGATCACTTAGATGATCTGGACTGTCAGCCATGAGATAGTGACTCCTATTTTCTTCTTCGTAGATCCTGCCTAGTCCATCTAAGATCTCCTTAGCAGCACTACAACTGTGGACAAAAGGAAACTTGGAAGCATCAACTGAAGCTTTCATCAGTTTGAGAGAAACAAGGTTGTCAACATTGTTGGTCCCTTGTTCAGCAGACCATTCAGATGAATCTGATGGCAGCCTGTGCGGACCATGGTATATGAGATGCCATAACCTTGTATCAATGGAGTTGACAAAGGCACATAACCTCCCTAGCCACATGGTAAAATCAGAACCATCAAATATGGGTGGAGAAATCATTGAAACTTGATCCATGGATGAAGCCATTAAATCAAAAGCATTGGGATCTTTCTCTGCAGATCGTTGGATCGGGTGTTACAGAGCTAGGCTCTGATACCAATTGTTAGGTCCCTTGGGTGCAACTGGATCTAGAAGGGGGGGTTGAATAGGTCTTGTACAATCTTTGTCCAATTAAAAAACTTAGCTGATTAAAACAAGAGCCACTGCCATAGAATAAATAAAAACACTTGAGCTTAGAGCACAGTGGATTCAACAAGAGTAGTTCTAAGGCTGGAAGAGAAACAACATAAATAAACTGATGAGGTCGATGCACTGGTGCAGTGAGGTCGACACACCTTCAGCTTAACAGTGTAGCTGAGGTTGACGCATCTTCAAGGAGTCCCAGTCCCTTATAGACTTGTGGACAAGTGGAACACAAGTGTTCCTATTGGGTGATGAAGAACTGAAATCAAACACACCAATACAAGACACAGTCACACCATGCAATGTGTATGATAACTTAGATTAGGACTGTGTATAAAGGAGTGCTTGAATGCAGATATGCAACAAGCAAGAACTGGATATGCAAGTGAAAGAAAAAACACACAAATGTATAGTGTGGAAGCTGAGTTGAGTTAGTGGAGAATAGAAATGCCTACGTTCCTGTGAATGGGGATAGAAGAGATAGATCAAACGCACAAGAACACATCCACTGCACCAGATATTTGTAAGGTGGTTCGGTTGCAAACCTACATCCTACGTCCACCCCTCCCAAATCCGGTGAGACTTTTCCCGCTGACCAACAGCTTGACTGTTGAGCCTCACAGCTTGCTATAGTTAAGCATAACAATTTGCTATCCGTTGAGCAACATAGCTTGCTATCCGCTGATTCACAACTTCACGATGGGGAGGACGCCCCATACGCACACACAAAGATCAAAAATGAAAAGGGAAACAAAGAAAGATAAAAATAGAAACAAGGCACGAAGACTTTGGATTCGATCCACAAGTCTAGTCTAAACGGGTTGGAAGTGAAGCTTCTTTGGCTAACGAGGGCCAGGCTTAAAAGCCCATGGCCCCGGGACAAAGTGTCGACTCTATGAGTCGACACTTTTCCTGACATAACCAGAATCAAGGAAAAACATGAGAGGGGTTAACCTAATGAATTGAGGCTTTAAGGACCAATGCTTAAATGGAAGAATTAGTCATAACTTACCCCAAATCACCGACTTACCAACTAGTTATGCACATGGGTTACCTCGTGATATATGCATCCATTTTCCACCACAAACCTTCTTCCAACCGGGCAGTCAAGCAACACACTTCTATTCATGGTTCATTAGATACATAAGAGTGTCCTGAATGATCATTCCACTTGGATCTTCAAATTGATTCCCATTGATAGTCCCTGTCACAATAGAAGCAATCTTTCAAACCATTTAATTGTATAGAATGAAAATCCAACTCTCATTTACACTCAAGTTCATATTGATTATTGAGACCCTCAATGCACATATTAGCTACAACAACCAACTCAAATGATATTTGAATCAACCAGGAGTGTGTTAGATGAGTTCAACAAAAATGGCTTGAGTTCCATTCGTCTTCAACAAATTCCTGTACAAACATCAGTCCAATGTCAGTCAAGTTCATCAAAGTAGCCCATTCAATCAAATAGAAACTGATCAAACCATTTCTTATCCATAACACACGTATGCATTTAGTCACATGAAACACAATCACATGGTATTTAGATCATCATCAAAATTCCTTAACACAAGGTTGTGCGCGGGGTTCAACAGTTGTGTTGGATGGTTAAGAGAGGATCTACACGGGGGTGAATAGATCCGGGTTCACAATAAGCGCTTTTAAACTTTGATCAAACTAAAATAACGCATGAACCAGAACCGAAGTGCAGAACTAAACTAAGATCACTAAGTTAATCAGCGGAATGAAAGAGCTATAAGCTTAGGAGAACCTGTGAATGGGGGTAGGAGAGATAGATTGAATGCAGCACACCATAACACAAGGTTTTTAGGTGGTTCAGCTGTCCCCAGACAAGCCTACGTCCACCCCCCTCCAACAAGGAGAGGCTTCCACTCTTTGGCCAAAAGATGGTTAACCACACACATGCTGCTATAGCAGCAAAACACGGGGGCAAGCCCCACACGAGGAGCAAGGTCCTCACTATAGATATGGATATTTTCTAATCTCCCAAAAAAAAGAAAAGAAAGGAAGAGTGTGTAAGTGTGAATGAATATCTAATGCGGCGTCAAATAGAGCATGGAAGGAAACAAATAGTACAATGAAATCAATCACCCACACACACTATCAGATCATGATTGCCACCAAGGCAGACAGTGCAAGGAAGAACGGATCACATACCTATGGATGAAGACACTCGCCAAACCAAGACAGTGCTAGTGCAGGATGAAAACAGTCTCGTGATGACCGCTGAACAGTTAAGGCGGCCGGACGATAGGCCGCTACCAGCACTGAAGCAGGACACGGGAAGAAGACTTAGGCACAGGACTTGGACAGTCTTCGATCGACAACAGACGGTAGAGAGACGGCCTTAGGAAGGTCGCTACCTCTGGTAGACAATCAGAAGTAGACCGCAAGAGCTTCTAGAACCCGAGCCAGGGAACTTGATCCTCCACCCCTTCCGGTCGGCCAGGAGGGATGAGCCTCGCGTTGAAACACCTGCTCACCTGCAAGACAACATAAATGACAAAAGAGAATGACCCAAATTAGTTTATGGAAGTGCAATATCTATAAGCATGAACTATAGATGAAACACATAATTAGAAGGGTGGATACCTAGGGGTTTTGGGTTTTTAACCCCTATGGGGCGAGGAAAACAATAGGAGGATGTAAGAATGCTAAAATTCCTGTGAAAAATGTGGAGAGAAACGAAGAGGAGTGGAGATGAAATGACTAAAATGTGACCGAAAAATGACTTAAGCTGTGACTCAAGAAACGAGACGAAAATAGACTACTCCCTGGACTGAAGGCTTAGAGGACGTAGAGAGCCTTTCTCCCTGACTGGATTTCACTCTGGAATGCGGTAGCACTTCGACGCGATCTCCAGAATCTCCCCCCTCCTCCGCGGCCATGAGTCAAGGGTTCTATTTATAGACCCTTGAAACCCTAGCTCGAATGGAGGGCTATTTGGCAGGAATCAAGTTTGATTATTTTGAATAAAATGGAGATAACACTCCCAGCTGCCAACAGGATCAAACGGCGCTCGATTTGGCTGAGAATCCACTGAGAAATCCATGGATGAAGCAACCAATTTGACCACGGATAGAGAGAGAAACCACCCATCGATGCTGGAATCTCGGCTGATAGAAACGGTCTTGCGATAGACCGCCTAGATGCTAAGCGGCTCATCGTCCAATCGCTATCCATCTGGCCGTTAGAAAATTAAAAAAAGGATAATGATGCTTATTTATCCAAAGACCAAGTCAAATCTGGGCTTCCCACCAAGTAAAAACGGTCCTTGACAGACAGCCACAAGGATCAGCGGTCCATCGGGCGATCGCTATTTACCGAGTCGTTGGAAAATAAATAAGAGATAAATATGCTCAGAGACCGAGGTAAAGTAGGGCTCTCATCCATAAACACGGTCTTCTAATAGATAGCCACATTATGGAACGGTCTATTGTGAGACCGTTATAATAAAACAATAGGTCAACGCCAAAAGGGGGCAGGTCGACACAGGTAAGTGCCAAGTCGACGCAGGTTCTTTGGTGATGGGACATCGAAATTAGGCCACTAAATTTTTGGAGTGTTGTTTTTGTCTAGAGTACCATTGGTATATGCTTGTGTATTTTTGGGTTTGGTTTTATTTGGTCTTGGCTCAAGAGAGTGTTAAATGGGCTCATGTAATCAAAAGGGGTCTATTAGGAGGATTGGGCCTTAAAGACACTAAAAGCCCAATTGGGCCACCACCTCACCATTGGCCACCAAAGCCCACTTGGCCATTCCTATCCCAATTGGCCCATTCCATCCCAATTGGCCCATTCCAAAAGGCCCATGCAATCAAGCCCAAGGGCGCCCCCCCCCATTCAAAGCCCACATATCCCCATTCAAACCATCATGTTGACCTTCCATCATGCCAATTGCCATTGATTTCCAAGTGGAGGAAATGATACCCACGTATAGCCTTCATAGCTGCCATAAAACACATGTAGTCAATATTAATGGCCACCCTTGACCAAGCATTAGCCCATGTGGGCTTGACCCATCTTCCCCCCATTTTAATCCTTTTGTATTTTCTTTATTTTGGTCATTTGACCACATGGGAGAATACTTCTCCTATCCCTTATTTGTCCCTCCCTAACCCTAGATCTGAGGGTAATTAGGTGATTTGGTCAGAGTTATATAATTCTTGTATTTTTCATTTTGTGAGAATTAATAAAAGAAAAATTACATTGTGCACAAGAGAGCCCTTGGGCGCCCCTCTCTCCTCTCCCCCTTGCAGCTAGATTGCTGTGTTCTCTTAGGGTGGATTCCCTAAAAACTTGGTGGATTCCAAGTTCTATCTCCTCCCCTGGGTGTGAAGCTCAGCCTCTGCCACCGCCGTCGCCTCCGTTCGTGCCGCGATCGAGCCGCCACAGCCCGCTCTTTGGAGTGCTGTCCAGGATTTTGAGATCCAGAACAGAAGCTTAAAGATCTGGCTGGTTCTCCCAATCCCGTTGTCTGATCGACCTCAACTTTTGAGAGTTTGTTCCCCTGTCATTCCCCATCCCCAGTTAAATTTTTAGGCCAATCAGCTAATGTTTTCTATTTTTCTCAATCATTTAGTTCCACCCTAACAATCTGCCGGTTCACAGATCTGCGGGATAGTTCCCCTTTCTTTTATTTTTTCCACCCCATAAAACACGTCATAAAAATCCAAAAATATTTTTGTGTCATCCTCACATCCCCCCCTTTCATCCATAAAATTCTCAGAGCTTAGATCCACCATTTACTTTTGGGTCAAAATTTATTTTCAGGTAGATCCAAGTCTATCTTGTCTGTTCTGTAACCTGAGCCAGAAATAACCACTGTGCCACAGAGTTTTTCATTTCCAATCCATTTACTTTATGGTCTTGAGATAAATATGCATTGTAGCTCTGCGAGTCCTCTTTCTAACGGCGCCAATTTCGCTCTGATCCACCTTCGGATCTAGGCGCAACAATTATTTTCATGGAGGCGCGCAGATTTGTCCTGAGTCTGGCTAGCAGAAGCAGTCCACCAGATAATTCCTCAGAAAATATGCTGGCTAAGATTCAGTCGCCGTCGACTTCAGGGATCAAAGAGGAGCCTTCCACCGACGTCCCAGCCAGCCACCTCAGCCAGATGTTGATAGGAAGCCACCGTCCCAGGTGCCGAGTTTGCTTACTGTCCAGCAAGTTGGAACAGTACCGAGTCAGACCAGCAGCCACCTCCAACCTGAAAGCCCTTCTGGCTTGCTGCCCGTCAACCCGAGATCGGTAGTCCCGGGTCGCTGTTGTAGCCCTTTTGATGGGGACATCACCCACAGTTCCCTCTGGCTCGGCACCTCTCTCTCTCCTTAGAGATGGGTAGGGGGCAGTTCGGCAACTCGACAAGACACATGGGCTAGCTAGCATGGCATCTTGATGTATTCCTTCTTTTATTTGAGTCCATATGATGTAATTTTCCTTTTGTCTTGGGTCAAGTCCTTAGTTAATTCGTCAATTGTCTAAGTTTGTAATGGAGCAAGGCATGATACTGACAATCCCACTCGTCATCATTTTCGTTGTGTTCGTTGTGCGTGTGTGCTGTCGCCCAATGAGTGTTGTTCGGTGTTGGTGCCGGCGGGTATTTGTTCCGCCGCCGCCATCTCCTGGCCGGGCGCAATGAACGTCTGCGTGCAGAGCGCCACGAATCTCACTGGACCATGGAACAACAATTTTCCTCAAACAACTGCATTGCAGAAAAACCATGATATTGAACAGAAGAAAGAACGAAGTAAGAATCAGAAGAAGCATAGTCTGCATAAACATAGGAATCACTCGAGAAAGAAATGCGAGAAAGATGAAGAATATGCTAAAGAAATCGTCTCATTACAATCTAATGGATTCACTGCAATCTATGACAAGAAGAATCCAGCAGAGCAAAGAAGACACGGGGAATAGACTGAAACACAGCGGACCAATTTCTTTCAAAATGCTTAGGAATGAAAGAAAGCACACTGTTAACAACTTTCATGATTTATACCACCAAAAATTAGCAGCTAAATAATTGTTCTATGAACCTAGTAATCAGAAGACAGATAGAGCCCGAAACACACAGAGATGCCACAACCAGAAAGATTACCTAGCAAAAGTTGGTAATAAAATAGCAATAAAACAAATGATCTCCTCCCAAACTGCATTACCCATGGTCCCAATCCATCTAATCGATCAAACATCTAAACCAAGCCATCTACCATCCTGGAAACAAGGAACTGTAAACCCTTCTTCAAGGTTATATTAAGCCAGTTCCAGTTCCTCTCTTTTTTCTGTGTGAGCAGTCCCTCTTAAATGGAACACCAAATAGGATCAAAGGGTAAGAACCATTGTAGCATATATCACAGCAAGCTAAACCCAAGCACTCACTTTGCAGCCGGGGCGACGGCGCGGTCAGTCCCACCTGAAGAAACCGGGTTCTTCTCCGGCGCAGAGCCCTTGGACGCCGAGCCGTCATCTTTTCCAGAGTTCCCACTGCCCGCGTTCTGCCCGCCGCCTCTGTCTCCCCTCGGGGAGAAGACGCCCTTCCCCAGTTCCACTTCAGATCCGATTCCACCGGCGAAAGCCCACTTGCCGGCTCCATCGATGGCGTCGGTGAAGCCCCGCTTTGCTCCGGAGACGAAGCCCTTGGGGAGACCCAGCGTCAGGAGGGCCTTGTCCTTGTCCTTCCTGCCGGGTAACCCGGACCCCGGGAGGCCGAGCCTGAGCTCGGTCTCCCTCAGGCTGCCAAGCCCGTCCTCCTCGACGGCCGTGGGGGAGAGCTTCTCCGAAGCCCCCATGGCGGGGGTCTTCGACAGCCCTATGTAATCATGCTCCAAGGGAGGTGTCATCAACCTGGTAGGCGCCTGTGAGGAGTGCCAGTAAACATGTAGCAGCGTAAACAAGAAGAAAAAAAGGGACACACACAGAGAGAGAGAGAGAGAGAGACAGACAAGGCGGGGGAGGGAGTGCCTTTCTATGGGGAGGCTTGGTTTGTGTGGGGGGTGGGGGATGGGGAGTGTTTTGATGCAGCAGAACCTTCCTGGTGTCTTTCTCTACTGTCTGCAGTGTGTCTCCGTGGGTGTGTGAGAGAGAAAGGTGGCTCCTTTTCCCCCTTTATGTAATTACTATTACCAACCCAGCTCTCCCAGGACGCCACAACCCATAAAATATGAGGATCTAGCGCAGGAAAATCACAGGAACCCGACAGCAGAGGGGGTAGAGTAGCTCTGTGAAATCTGCCATCTTCCGTTTACCGCTGGTTTACAGCCTGCACCGCTACTGCTACAAGCTTTTGCTCTTTTCAGAGAGAGTGCAGGCTTTCACCGTGGTAGCCCCACCGACAGGGGACTGAGAGTCCCCCGGCAGGGTTCCAGGTGATGTCTTCTGGTTAGTCTCCACTCCTTTTGCCCAACTTTTATTAATTCACTCTCGCGTAGTACTTGCTGCCCACACGCTCGAGGAGGAAGACGAGGGAGGTGGTGGGGAGGGGGGGATCTCCAGTTTGTGCCGGGGGGTGTCTTTGTCCGGTTAAAGCCTTCGGCGCCAAACCCCCGCCACGCTTGACCAATGGTAACCAATATATGTTTATCATTATTATTTTTGCTTCAACGTTGTTTTGTTATTATTTATCTATTTATTCATCTATTTATTCATTTTTTATATTATCTTCATTATTTATTTATTTATTTTTTTAATGCCAGAAGTAGGAGATCAGATGAACTCTAGGTGAAAGGATTAGTGCAAGAGGCAAATAATGAACAAAATGTGTTAACCAAAATAACATAAAGCAAAGGTGGAGATGCAAGGGTGAACAGTGCCGGCCGATTCAACCGCCTTGAACGTGATTGCATTTGTGTGTATTGTGTATGTGCCTGTGTTTTGTATGTCGCGTGAGTGCATGTGTTAAGTGTGTGTGTTTCATGTGTTTTTTTTGTATGGAAGGATGGGTGAGGAAGTGCCATGCCGGATTACATCGCCCATGGGGCCATGATCCGATGGCACCTCCCTCACCGGATCACCCATTTTACCTTCTCTTTTTTTTTAATAAGATAGGGGGAATTAAAGGAGCAAGTGCCGAATCGGCACCCCCTTTGGGGTGCCTGATCCGACAGCACCTCCCCCACCGGATCAAAGATTTAATGCTTTTTTTAGAAGGTGGAGTGAGGGAGAGTGGCGCGACAGATCAAATGGCCCATGGGGCCATGATCCAGCGGTGCCTCCCCTGTTGAATCAACACATTTTTCTTTTTTTTAAACAGAGCCAACAAAAAGGGAGGATTGGGATGCGTCAATGCACCGATCAAGGTGCATCAACACAGCCTTGATCCCCTTCCTCTTTCTTTTGTTCTCTCTCTTCTTTTTTTTAACGGGTTTGAAAAAGGGTACGTCGACATGGCGGGCTTCCTACACTGATGCAGGGGGCTTCAAGCCAACCACCTTGGATAGAGGTGGGTTGACACAGTGTGCCCAGTGCGTTGGCTCACCCTTTATACTAACGAGGTCCGATTATTTTTTTTTTGTGGTTTCCTTTTTAGAAGTGGTATGAAATGCAATGATGCGAAGCGCGGGAGAATGATTTCATGAATTCTTATGCCTAACATGCAAGAGTTTTGTCACACATTCGTGCAGGGTAATCCCCGGTACGAGAAGGAGTATTTCACTCATGCATAGTGAGAGCTTCCACCCGGGCGTAACCCGATTTTCCATAGCTCACCATTTAATATACCTAGGGTATGATGGCAGACAAGCTTGCAAGAATTGGAGCACGTGTGGGGTCTTATCTGCATTTGCATGGCATACGATGGTTCATTCAGAAATTTTTTTCGGCGTCATCTGAGGGTTCTCTTCTTTTGTTTTATCTTCTTCTCTTCATCTTCATCTTTAATAATGATTTAAATCATAGTCACCGCCATGCCATTTCTTTTGTGTCACCAGCTTCATATCCCATTGCACACATGCCATCGTCTTCGTTTAGTTCATCATCTTCTTTTATTCGTTGATCTTGCAACTAGTTCAAGTGTTTTGGCAAAAAATCAGCCGCACCTCCCCTAGACCTGATGCGTTCGAGGGGTGTAAATTAAGTACTCGTCCACGGAAGATCCGAGACAACCCCAAAGTATAAAGATGCACGCAAGAGCGGTAACATCCGATGATTCGAGTTTAGCACAGAAACCTCGAGGGCTAGCCTACCAGGGGATCCAATGACTCGCGGGGCACCACGATCTTGATTTCAAAATGCGGACTTGGTTTATTGCCATACTATATGGCCATTAACGTGCACTCCTATAAGGGAAATCACCCGAAGACCATGCTATGAGGAAGCAAGCTCCTGGGGATTTGAGAGTGATCAAAAACTTCGGCAAAGGACCGGAGAGTCGGAAGGTGGCACGGTGGTCAGCATGAGGGCACACGGATGATCTGGTGGCCAAATGAGGGCTTGGGAAATCTCCTTGAATCGGCGGCTTAGTACATGAGGGCAAGCCATCTTGAATCGACGGTCAGGAAGGGGGGGAAACCCATTGAATTGGCCAGGAAGGGGGAAAGCCCCCTTTGAGCTAGGAGGGGGAAAACCCCCTTTGAATCAGCCAAGAAGGGGGAAACCCCCCCCCCTTTGAATCAGCGGCCAAAAGAGGGGAAGCCTCGGACATGTAATCTCCAAGGATGGGATATCAGTTGATCCATCAAAAGTTGAAGCTGTGAAGAATTGGGAAAGACCAAATAATGCTAGCGAGATCCGTAGTTTCCTGGGTCTTGCGGGCTATTACAGGTGATTCATTAAGGACTTTTTCAAAATCGCCATGCCTCTTACCAGACTAACTCACAAAGAGATCCGTTATAAATGGAGTGAAGATTGTGAAAGAAGCTTTCAAGCTCTAAAGGATCACTTAATTACTGTCCTGGACTTAGCCTTACCAGTTGAAGGAGAGAAGTTTGAGGCATATACCGATGCATCTGGCATTTGGTCTCGGATGTGTCTTGATGCAACAAGGAAGAGTTATAACTTACTCTTCCTGAAAACTGAAGAAGCATGAAGAGAACTACCCGGTCCATGACTTAGAGTTGGCTGCAGTAGTGTTTGCATTAAAGATCGGGAGGCACTACCTCTATGGTGAATAATTTACCGTGTACTCCGATCATAAAAGTCTCAAGTATCTCTTCTCTCCTAAAGAATTGAATATGAGATAAAGACGTTGGCTTGAGTATCTCAAGGCCTTCGACTTTACCATACACTATCATCCTAGAGAGGGAAATCTTGAAGCCGATGCCCTCAGTCGAAAGCCAAGAGCCCTATTAGCCAACTGTATGGTTCAAGAATGGAAAATGCTAGAACAATTCTCTAAACTCAACATACGCATGGACAAAGAGAACAAGTGTATTATTCTATCCCATATGAGGATACAACTGAAATTACTTTGATGCGGGACGGACACGTGGCCAGGGACTCTAGCTCGCAGGCATCCCTAGTGAGGAATGCGTGGGACCGTGCACGGTTGAGAAACTGGCAATGAGTCAGGTAGTCGGCTCTTCCGTGCTCGAATCGAGTCTCGGGACGGGTCTCGCTCTCTCTCTCGCAGTGGTGATAAAAATATATGAGCTAGATTAACCTATCATGCTCTCTAGCACTGGCGTATACAAATTTATATGGGTAAAGCAAATGTCGAGTAAGGTAGCAAACACGATACCTCCGCGCTCTGAGCATGAGAAGGCGATCCCGGCCAAATGCAATGACTCCTAGTTAAACAATCGTTCAATAATTTATAAAAATGATTTCTACTGCCCACTCCACACAAGGAGGTAAAGGGCTACAAGTGGGGTCCGGGAGGACCGATCTGGGGTTGACGGGTAGCACTTTGATCCGCTCCGTCGGTGCCGTCTGGAGGATGCTTGATGCTGGTTGTGTGGCCCACGTGCTCCTCAGTGGGGGTTGAGTGGGCCCAGAGTGGTACCGCTATGACGGTGGCTCCTGGAGAGGCATCTCCTGGGAATGCGATGCACTGGTTCACCTCGTGGAAGGCGAGGCGGTGGCCGGGCGGTCGTTGCGGTTTGTTGTCCACGAGCTGGATCTTGCTATTTTACCTCGCGCGACCCGACGAGATCGACTACTGCGATGAACCCCGACTTCAGATTGACGCATGGCTGGTACCGTTGGAAAGCTCTTTTAGAGAGATATGATCCCAGGCTAGATAGATAATTTTGAATGTCTCTTAGGTGTCCTTGGTTGATTTTACAAGCTACTGGCTAACAGACTCAGAAAACTTAGGATAGATCAGAGGTTTCATGAAAACTTGCATTCACCGTGAATCAAACCTCAGATCTAGAAGTTGACCTCTTCACCAACGTTGTAGATCTTGAAGTCAGGAAGATGGGGATATTTTTTATATGGACGTTTATGGAGGACTCAAATTTCTAGAGGTTTTATAGTGGATGGAGGTCGGATCTGAACTGCACAGGACAGAATAGATTTGGGAAAAGACAGAGATTTTTTAAAAATAGTAAAAAGACTCAAAGAATTCCAAGCAAATTCCTGGATGATGGGTTTGGTGGACAAAACTTTCAATAAAATTGGTGACTCAAAAAAAAAGGGAAAAGGGGTCTACCTAGGGAAATATAGGGTTGCTATGACAGGTTCGGAACAGTAGACAGACTACTTACAGGGGGAACGTAGAATTGGGAAAAATAGCTAAACAAGGGTAATGGACCTGATTTTTTTTTCTTTTAAATAAAGAGAAGAGAGAGAAAGAGGAGGGTGGACTGGGTAGACCCCTTGGGGGGTAGACCTTCTCCACCCTTTTTTTGTTTTAATAGGGAGAGGGAGAGAGAGAGGGGAGGGTGGTCTAGGTAGCCTCCTTCCTCCATTTTTTGGGTTTTTTTTAGAGAGAGGGAGAGAGGGGAGGCGGTCTGGGTAGACTCCCTTAGGAGATCTACCTGGACTGGGTAGCCCTCCTTCCTCCTTCTTTGTTTTTTTATTTTCAAGGTACAGCAAATGCCCCCCACAAGATGTACATCAGAGTTGAAGGCGACGGCAGGGGACCCATCCAGTTTGCACCCTTTTTTCATTCTCCCAAATCCTGATGACATGACAGAAAATGTTGTCACAGGGAATGGCGAACAGCCTGTTCACCTTGATAGTGCGACATCTTCACTCCTGAGTCTTTTGATGACAAGGCGGGGACTATTGCTGAAGCCAATGGCAATCCGCCTGTGCACTTTAATAGCCGGCATTTTCACCCCTGAGTCTTGATGACATGGAGGAGTCTATTGCTGAGTTTGTTCTTTTGTTCTTAAGTCTTGGTGGCATGACGGGTAAAGCTTGTCTAAATTCTCCCTTGGACCATCTTCTGAGATTTGGCGATAGCCCAGAGTTAAAGTCAGAAGGTATTGTATACTGCTCGAACTCTCCCATACTGCAGTGTCATTACCAATTTGTCGTCTGAAACTTGGTGACATCTGTCACCATCTCTACCTCTCCTCTTTTTTTTCTTTCTTCTCTCTCTCTCTCTCTCTCTCTCTCTCTCTGTCTCTCTCTCTCCCCCCTCTCTCTGTTGCAAATATTCCAAGAGGAGAACCTAAGAGAGCGCACACCACTTCAAGGAAGTGGCATAAGCTTGCTTCACCAAGTAGGCCCTGAGGTTAGGCGACAAACAAGAGCCGTAGTGAGATGTTTTGCTTTAGAGCCTAAAGATTTTTCTGCATGTCTTTTAGTTGCATTTATCACAGTTGTTACCCTTGCATGCAGCTGGATCTGGAGTGATAAAGTCTTTTGCTACCCTCCTCCTTGGACTTGCCTTCCTGGCTTTACTTGGGGTCTAATTAGAGACACTCCCCTTTTTGGTCTCACCCTTTTGGCTTTGAGTGGAGCATGGTTTGAAGGTCTCCTGAGTCTTGCATTTCTAGCTTTGCCCAGAGCTTGGTTAAAAATCCTTCACTTGAGTCCTACCTTTCTGGCTTTGTTCGGAGCTTGGTCTTGAAGTTTTCCTTCAATCCATTTGATCCGGAGGGCTTGTTCTTATTGTATGAGCTGGTGATGGGTGCAGATATCATCTTTAAGCCAGACTATTTACCTTCTTCCAACAACTTGGTAGACACACTTCTGGCGGTTTCCCCTTTGCTGCCAGGGTGTGAGAATTAACGTCTCGAGATATTTTTCATGTCAACTTTGCTTGGAAGGTTTGAGCCTTGTTGTGTGATGAACGGAGATTCTTCACAAGTTTAGTAGATGAGATTTTCCCCGAGCTGTCAAGTCAGACACATGCTTCGACAGAGTCTTGAACATCCCAAGCCTCGGAGTTGATTGACTCATCACTTCACAAACATGGCCCTTTGTGGGAACTGGGACAACTGACATGCTCATTATCGGTTCACAGAATTTTCTTCTTCAAGAGCCTTTTCCTTCAATTGGGATTACATAAGGTGACCTAGTGAGGCATGGCTCAAAAGGGCCGACCCAGGAGGCGTTAAATTTTACACTTGATGTGCAATTCTTTCTATATATGTATTGTCGAGTCACCTATTGGGAGCTGGAAAACCCAGGGCCTTGCACTCCCCCAAGTAATGAGGTAGCCAAGGTTTGAACTGGGAACCTCATAGTTCCTCATGATGTGAAGAACCAACTGGGTTACCCAGCTGGTTCAATGTATAGTTCTTTCATTTGTTTATAGCCATCCTAAGAGTTTGTCTGGAACTCTTGTCATGAGTTCAAGAATGAGGAAGAATTCAGTGCTTTCATTGGAATTGTGGTGTTCTTTTGTTGTAACACTCGTGGTGGTATTCATGACGTCAATGTAGAATATTTATGAGCTTACGTAAAAAGTCATGATGTCGAACAAGAGGAGATTTTATTGATTTACGTGCCAACCTAGACGAAAGGTCATGATGCTGACGATTGCTTTAGACATCGACCTGGATGGAAGGTCATGATGCCGATGATAGAAGGGGTCTTATGTTCTTTAACTAGATTAAAGGACAGAGCCAAATGTAAAAATGGTATTTTTGTTCTCCGACCAGAGGTGGGGTCCGAAATGAGGGTAAAAGGGTCTTTTTATTCTCTGGCTAGACAAAAGGTCATGAACCAAAGGTAAAAGGGTATTTTTGGTCTCTGGCTAGACAAAAGGTCATGAGCCAAAGGTGAAAGGGAGTTTTTTTATTATCTGGCTAGACAAAAGGTCATGAGCCGAAGGTGAAAGGGGTCTTTTTATTCTCTAGCCAAATGAAAGATCATGAGCCAAAGGTAAAAGGGTCTTTTTGCTCTCTGGCTAGACGAAAGGTCATGAGCCAAAGGTGAAATATGGACATTGACCCGACAGGATGTTAGAGTAAACAAAGCCTACTTAGATGTTATGTCCGGGGCAAGGGAAAAAATAGATCATTATTGTCGACTCAACATTATTTTGAAACCAACCAACTCGGGAGAGACATAGGGCTTGGTTCAGGGAAGAATATAGGATAGGTGTCGACCTGACACTATGTCGAAGTTGACGAACTTGGCGGGGGCGTGAGGCCTAAGTCAAGGGAAGAATATATGACAGGTGTCGACTCGACATCATGTCGAAGTTAATGAACTTGGTAGAGACATGAGACCTAAGCCATGGGAAGAATATAAGACTGGTGTCAACTCGACATCATGTTGAAGTCAACGAACTTGGCAGAGACATAAGGCCGAAACCAAGAGAAGAATATAGGATAGGTGTTGACTCGATGTCATATCGAAACTAACAAATTTTCCAGTGGCATGAGGCCGAAGCCAAGGGTATAATGTAGGATAGGTGTTGACTTGACATCATATTGAAGTCAATAAACTTGGTAGAGACGTGAGGCTTAAGCCAAGGGAAGAATATAGACTATAGATGTTGGCTCGACGTTATGTCGAAGCCAACAAAATTGGTAGAGACGTGAGGCCTAAGCCAATGATAGAATATAGGATAGGTGTTTACTTGACATCGTGCCGAAGTCAACGAACTTGACAAAGGTGAACTTGGCAAAGGTGTGAGGCCTAAGCCAAGGGAAGAATATAGGATAGGTGTTGAATCAATTTCATGTCGAAGTCAACGAACTTGGTAGAGGCATGAGGCTTGTGCCAAGGGTAGAATATATAATTGATGTTGACTCAACGTCATGTCGAAGTCAACGAACTTGGTAGAGGCATGAGGCCTAAGCCAAAGTGTTGACCCGATGTCATGTCGAAGCTAATGAACTTGGTAGTGGCGTGAGGCCTAAGCCAAGGGAAGAATATATGATAGTTGTTGACTCAATGTCATGTCGAAGTCAACGAACTTGATAGAGGCGTAAAGCTTAAGCCAATGGTAAAATATAGGATAGGTGTTGACCTGACGTCATGTCGAAGCCAACGAACTCTACCCCGACAAAGGGTTTGGGGAGAGGGTAATCTGGCATATAGACGTATGAGAGGCCCAAACCCAGGGCTAAATATTGATGTCAACCCGATGAGATATCAGAGTCAAACAACCTTGCTTTGACGGAAGGTCTGAAATAAGGATAAAATGTGTGGATGCAGATGTTCACCCGACGTCATGTCGAGGTTAACCAACCTAGCAGGGACGTGAGGTCTAGGCCAGGATAGAATATGGATGTTGACCCGTAGAAATGTCAGGATCAACAAATTTTACTCAGACAAAAGGTCTGAGACAAAGTGAAGGGATCTTTTTGTTGGCTTATTTGTTTGGATTGGTTGGGTTCATTGATTTATTAGGTTTGTTGGGTTTATTGGGTTGATTGAGTTTGTTGGGGTTTATTGATTCATTGAGTTTGTTGTGTTTATTGATTTCATTGAGTTCATTGGGTTCGTTGGGCATATTGATTCATTGAATTTATTTGGTAGGGAGAGTTTGAATTCTCTCCCCCTTTGTCTCCCCTTGGTCTAATGGTCCACATCCTAGGTGGAATATGGGCCATCTCTCATTAACCCTAGCAGCCACATGGCCCAATGGAAGAGAGGGTGGGGTCCCTCTAGGCCCAAGTGATTATTTTACATACAAGCCCTCTAACTTAACCTATTTAAACACACCAAATGTAAAAGTACAAATAAAAATACAATACACACAAAATAAATATAGGGAAATATCAAAGCTCTGATGGGAGCTCCATGCTATCACACAGCCACAAGGATGTCGACATTTCATGGGTCCGGTATCAACAGCTGGCTCTGGTGTCCCCACCACTTCCCCCCGTGGACACATATCCGATAGGGCTCTTTGGCCCCATTTAACCGGTAGCAGGGTCCCTCCCGCTCAATTTAACCAGTAGTGATAGGATATATCCAACAGTAGGGAGGGATTAAATGGTAGGCCCCTTGGGCCATTTAACCTGTGGCAGGGTCCCTCCTGCTCTGTTTAACTAGCAGCGACGCGATTTAACCAGCAGCAAGGGGATTTAAATAGCAGAGCTGTCTCTCCCTTATCCAACAACAACGGAGTCAAGCAACTACCCTCCCTTTTCTCTCGAAACCCAAGTGGAAGGTAAAAGATAGCATCCTAGACAATGAAGATGAAACAAATGGTGGATTGTCACATACACAAAGCACGTAAGGCAGAAAAGGAAAGTATACCAAAATGGGGTGCTCGAACATCATTATTCAAGTAACAAAATTCTATTGTATGATGATTCTGGGAAATTGTAAGATAGTGAATATTTAAGGAAAGATGATTTGGCTGAGTTACTTTGAAAACTCCTCACTTTCTCAGCATCCTTCATTGCAAGCTCAGCATGCATTGTGGGATCTAGCCCATTTAGTGGCTGATATTTAGACTCAGATGTAGGACAAATTTTGGGGAATCGACTAATTCTACAAAGTGTAGCACTGCATTTTGTTAAAATAATAGTGATCTACTGGTTTGATGAGTTAAGCTTTAGTGTAGCACGCAATAGCCATTAGTCTATATCGAGGTTCAAATATATTAAGTGATAGCCTCTGAAATGGGAGGACAACATCCATGACAAAAGAGGCATTATGTCAATACCAAAGTTTGTCAGATTCCCATATGCGGCAGAGGCACTCTTTATCGATAGCAACCTCGTTTAACCTATGGGAAGATATTTAACTGATAGGAAGCCCATTTAACCGGTGGCAAGCCCATAAAACGGTGGCAAGTCCACTTAACTGATGAAGATGCACTTAACCGGTGAGCATTTAAACAGCAGGCCCCTTGGGCCATTTAACCAGAAGGACCTCAACAGTAGGAACCCAATTAACGATAGCACCATTGCGAACCAGGACAACAGAGATCGCTCTGAGCATTAAAAGCTATGGGGTAAGCCCCCCTAAAATGGCAACCACTGCACACAGGCTTCGATAGTGCATGAAGTAGGATGGTGTGACCTTTTTATTCCTGGCAGTGATATGCACGAACTGCAGGCCCCTGCAGACACTCGATGCATGCAGGCCCGAAGATGGGAGACCCTATACCCACGCTTGAATGGTAGTGTGGCAGCTTGAACGTAATGCCGACAGGACCTTCCCATATCCAATAAGGGGGGTTGCCTTTGACCAGAGGGCTCACCACAGCCAACAGCCCACCGTTTGTCTGGCAGATGTTACACAACACACTCGATGCCTTGGCCTCCAATCAAAATGGAGGAAGATGCTGCGTCTGTCAATAAAAAAGGGCCTTTGGCCGAAGAAGAAGGGGGCTGGCTCTCTGAAGACTTCTGGTTGCACTATTGCTTCCACCTGAGTGAAGAGAAGAAGAGAAGAAAAGGGGGGTAAGTGTAAGGGAGCTCATCTGTGAGTTTCCCGTAGGCTAGGTGAGCCTTTGAAGAGAAAAAGGGTGAGTGTGAGAGGAGTGAAAAAGAAATGGGGGGGGGAAGAGAAGAGCTAATGCTTCTCCCTTTCCCCCTTCCCTCTGTTATATTCTTTTCCTCTTTGGCTCTCCATCCCTTCCTTGACTTGGGCAGATTTCTACACTTAGCATTTTCTAATGGGTTTTACCTCTGGTATTGTCTTTGTTTCGTAGGAAAGCATAGAAAGTGAGGCCCTTACCTTCTATCCGGATGGAAGGCGAGGAGAGGTAATCCACATTTATCCCCGCATTACTTATATTGAGTGCGATCATCTTCCTTTTTCCAAGGCACACAACGCGCATATTCTTCTTTCGCATTCTTTGGCGTTGTCTTTCCTTGGTGGCGATCACAGTATTCTTCTATATCTTTTATTGCCTTTGCCTTGCTATATGATCATACTACCATGTTTGCATAGTCACATGTTTATGATGTTCACTTGATTGGCATATTATGTCATCACTTATACACATATGCTTGTTCATGTGACTTGTGACGCCACGTACCACATTTCTACACCAACAATCAGTTTGTAGAATGGCCTGTGAAAGAGCACCCGTAGGGTTGGAACCTCCCCGTAACAGTTCGGCCCGTGCCCCCAATTGCTCAGGTGCCACAGCATGCTCAGTCTTCTCCTTCAATTGCTTCATTAGTAGTTCTACCTCCTTCTGATGTCTTTACAGCGTCATTAAGACAGCGTGGTCCATAGCTATTTTGCTACTGATGCCCTCAAGTGTTTCACTAAAGGTGCATGCAGATAGGGGTACCCCTTCATCTTCATATGCCATTGTTTTGGTATTGAGTGTAGTGCTATCTTCATCAGCAACCCACTTGCCCTTAGCGGCTTGCAGCAGCTCAGCCTCCGTTTTGCCTCGTCCTATCACCGGTTCTTTTCTTTCGGCAACCTCGGCCAGCTCTTCTTGTTCATTTAGCAGGGCGCCATGCATGCTCATCATTCCTATCATATTACAAGTGAGGACTTGCATTCTTCTTTTATGCTTTTTGACTCCCCTTCGAGCCAGATTCGGAAGAGTCAGCCCTTCATTTGTTGAAATTCTTCTCATCCTTTCATTCAATGTTAGAATTTCAAGGCTTCTAGCCCCACCTTGATTCTCTTTTTCATTTGCCCCCACGGGTAACATCTTGTCTTTCTCTTCTCCTTTTGTCCCGATGACACTGAGTGGCCTTTGCTAGCCCACGATGGGTCTTCCGAGGCTGTGAAAATATTCCCAAACTACCTTAATCATGTGTTCTTGGCTGTGCTTCGTAGTGATAGCGGGAGGCAGCTCCCAGTCCTGGGCAGATGCCTTGTATGATAGCCATGTCAATTTAGCAGGTTGTCTGAAATTTCTTGAGTGTTTGAAGTCGTCAGCCTGCCTCACACAGCTCTTGGTAGTGAATGGAGAAGTTGTAGCTTTAATCTCTTCTGCATGCATAACTTTATTGCCCTCTCTCCTAGGGACATTAGTAGAATTGTTGAAGTTTCGCAGGGCCGGTGTAGTGCCTCGGGTCTTCTTAGGAACCAACGTTTGCTTGAATTTTGGTAATTTCGGGGTTGGCCTCCTTTGCTTGTCATCATCAGGGTTTGCCCTACGGCTAGCTAGCACTTGGAAGGCATTGTGGGTGGGAACGGTCGGGATGACCTGATCCGACAGAACTCTGGTATTGTGGCCGTTGAAGTAGACTCGGAGGCCCCCAATTATCATGGACTTCCCAGATGTCGAGAGTTGGCATTGGGAAGTAGCAATGACTCTCCATCTTCTGATGTTTTCTCTGTTGCTCGCAGCGAGCCTCTTCTCATATGCCCCAGTCAGGCAGGTAGTATGGTGAATGTGGTAGCTCACGATCACTGGGTTCTTCAGTAAAAATTTCTTGATTTGACCCTCACTTTGTCGGGCCGCAGGTTTGTTGTTCATTGTCAGCTTCATAGATTTCGGGGTCTCCTCACCCAGAAGATCCCCGAACGTGACTCCCAGGAAGTTGGGGAAGCTAGCAACCGGAGAAAAGTTGTTGAAGATAGTTGGCATGGCAAGATAGCTGTGTATAGCTTAGTCGGCTATGATTTAGGTGCCAAAGACAAGCCCGGATAGTTCATTCGCCATCGCTTAAACTTGTAAAGGGGAATGACAAGACGAATGAGTAGTTAGGGTTTGAAGTAGTTGAGCGGGGACAATGCCAGAGAATAGCCTAAAAATTCATAAAAATGGATAAAATTCACAGAATAAAATCCAGATCCGAACCACTAAAGATCCGTTTATGGAACGGGCCTTATAGCTACCACCAGAGGTGATAACTCTCTACTCAGTTCCTCCTGAGCCCCTACTGACAACTCCGATAATGACTGAATCCACCTTCTCTGTGCCATCTCCATTCTTCTAGCACAAACACAAAAATAAGACAGTAAATAAATCAAAATACCCTATACCATGTATCGACTGTACTAGATAGTCTTGACTCATCGACAATTCAATTATCTCAAATTTCGATGCACATCCACAATCTCGCTCTAATACTAATTGTGACGACCTAAGATCTGAGTATCAAAAAGTAACCGGTGTGACCCGAATCTTTACCGGTCACCCACAAGTCATGAACCTTAGAAGGGTTATATTATCGTTGTAGAGTACATAGAAATTTAAAATAAATGTAGGAAATAAATTATAGAATTAATTAAATGATAGAAATAAAATTAATATTTTATAATGAAACATTTATAATCTAGAGTCTAGTCCATAGAGTACAGTCAACTGAATAGGAGGCGTACACTAACAATGGGCATACTCCGACTTTGGCAAGCTAGCAACTAGAAATCACTAGGGGCACTACACCAACCTCAAGGAGGAATGCTACACCTGAAAAAGAAGGGGTGAGCCTTATCTCATTAGCTCAGTAGGGGTCCCATAGATCCCCACCACAACACAATGGCAACACCAACAGTAACAGTAGGCGATGAGGAAACACATCTCGAAGCTACTCAGAACACCATCACATAGTCGCTAGTCAATCACATAGAATAACGGTGACTCTACCCCTACATTCTACAGGGAACCCACTGCCACCATGATCAGAAGACTATAGAACTGACCGGTGAAAGGACCACAACTACACCATCGGAAACCCATGACACCTATGTTAGGAAGACCACAACCTCAAAGTCAGAAACTACACTAAAGTCACCCGGTCAAGACACACTACATCCACACTCGGGAGAACCATGACCTCATTGTCGAGAAACTAGAACCATGGATGACCAGAGAACTATTTGCTAGTACTAATTGGATGCATCCACTTTCATATTTACACCACACCTACTATCTCTAGCCTATCCTCCTCTCTCAAAGAGTGTGGCAGAGGGACTAGGTCGAGTGCGTCTAGTGACATCTTATACCGCACCACCTAACTCACACATGTCCACCTCCCTCAGTGGCATGTGGAGCAGAATAAGAGTCTCAACCTGTCTACCTCTCTTAATGGAGTGTGGCAGAGACACGACAACATTAGGACTAGTTGGTGTTGTACTGGGCAATACGGGTCTACAACCCCTAAGCAAGTGTGCACACGTAGATGGTGTGTCCCTCCATCAAGGTCCTATGGCCGATATTTCCCCTCAACCCAAACTTAGGTCACAACAGAGAGGGGACCCATGGTAACCAACTTATACCATCTCACGAGAAAGCTCTCGACCTCGCAATCAGCAAGTGTCTGCACCCAATAAACTATATCTCTTGGCCACGCAATTGGTGCATGCATGACACCCAAGAAGTTATGCTAGTGGGGTACCACTTCGAAGAGACTCTAATTGACGCAGTCACATGGAAACCATCAATCTACACACATACGCTAAGACTGTGGTATTACACAGTCCCATGTCGTTAACCACCTTAGGCTGTGTTAGGTCCCTTGGGTGCAATCAGATCTAGAAGGGGGGTTTGAATAGATCCGGCTTCACCCTTTCAAAAACTTAACTGATAAACACATGGATTACTCCCATGAAATAAATAAAACACTTAGGCTTAGTGCACAATGGTTTTAACAAGAATGGTTCAAGGGCTCCCACACAAATAGTTCTACACATAAGTTGAACAATAGCTCAACAGACTCCTAGTGTATGGAGAGGAAACCAACTTGTGTTAATTGAAAAATGACTAAGATAGGATGTGTTTAAACTAGCCTGTGAACCTATAAATGGGGATAGAGAAAAGAGATCAAATGCACAAGGCACAACCCATTGCACAATAAAGGAAAATACATGAAGTAAGACTCAAAATTAAAGATGAAATGTGAGCATCATAACTGGTCCTTCTTAAGGTGGTGCAGGCGACCCGAGCCAAAGGGCGTGGCGCAAGATGTCCCCATCAAAGTGCCTTTGGAACGGGAGAATGTGGGCTCTTCCTGTCCTCATTCTCAGCCGGCCAAGAACGGGGAGCTCTGTGAGTTGATGATGAAGCTCCTGCAAGTTAACTAGCAAATAGAGAGAATAAACCCATTATACTGTGATAATGTAGTATATGCTCAAACCAAAGGAAGAAACATGCAATTGGAGGTGATCGTACCGAGAAGGGAGTTGGGAAGGGGGATGGCCGAGACTTTCGACCATCCACCTTCCCTATGTTTTGGGAGAAAATCTCTTTGAAAAAGGGATCTAGGCAAGTCTAGTATGCATGAAATACAGTAAAATGAAGTAAAATACAGTGAGATAGAGAACAAAGGAAGAAAGATGGGATTTGTTCGTTGACCAATAGAGGGCGGCCAGATATATGGCCGTTCAGAGATGGTGAGCGGCCATGTCAATGGACACCTTCAACAAGCTTTGCCTCCTCTCTCGTGGATGAATCTCTTTGATGGAAGAAGGTGAGGAAGGATTCTCTGAGCTACCAATGCCTCCCTGGGCTCCAAAATGCCAGCCCCTTCTCCTCCAAAATGTCCAACCCCCCCTCGAGATTATTTCAAATAGAGTTTTTGTATGTGTGGGTCTCCCTCCCACTCTAAGATAGATTCAAACCCATTTCCCTCCATCTGGAGACGAGGACGTGTGAGATTACGTGTGCCTCGACCCTATTAAGTAGGAACGATCGCGGAGGATGTGCCTGGAATGGGCGAATCGTGGGGTTGACTATGGTTATCAGTGGGCAGCCAGGTCGATGGCTGTTCAAAGGAGGCTGGGCGGCCAAGGCTGTAGCCACCTTGGGGAACTGGGTGGCCAACAGTCTGGCTGCCTTGAGCTCTGGGTGTGGTGGGCGGCCAGGCATTTGGCCGCCTTGGATTCTGGGTGGCCAGTAGTCTGGCCGCCTTGGTCTGGTTGGGGCGGCCAGGTAACTAGCCACCTTGTGTTCTGGGCAGACCCTGGCCGCCTAGGGATCAGTGTAGAAAATACATATAGTACCTCAAAAAAATCATCTCGGGGGCGCACGCTTCTGAACCCCCAACCTAACAAGCAAGGGCGCTGTCCCCTGTAATCCGCCACCAACTTACTGTAAAGTTGGATCCACGAAGGGACAGAGTGGAGCCTACCAAGGCAAAGCTGAGACCCCACACTCCTAATCAACCAAGAAAAAGATGTCACTTCTATGATAGCTAGGCAAGGTCCACGGGATATTCAAAATTAGATATCTACACTCTCAAGTTAACCTTTATTAACTCATCAACAAGTGGGTTGCCCCTTGTCCTCCAATTCTTGTAGAGTTGGCTATAAATCCACAAAATCACCTCTTCATCTGTATAAGCAACATATGCATCATGCCAAATTGATTCATCATCATTGGCAACCTAATCACTCTGGATGTCTTGTTCAAGTTATTTTTGAGTAAGCTCACACGAGACATTTTTACTTCAAGAACAACTTGCTGTATTAAGGGTATCCAAGGTGGTGATTTGGGCAAGCATGAGTTGTGGGTGCTCTTAATAGCTGCCAGCTTTTGTGAAGATTGCAAAGGAGGTCCCTCTTGTTCAGGCTGTCTAGATTTGTCAACCTGAGTATCTATTGGGGGGAGTAGGAGTACTTGCTTATCTTTCTCAGTAGAATTGTCGAACCGTGTCTCTGCACGCTAGTGTTGGTTGTATTCATGAGTTAATACATTGACCATATTGACAGCATAATATCTGATAGGTTCATCATTTGGCCATACCCCAATCCCCTTCTATCTTTGCGAGGGAAAAGCAGTTGCCCTCAGACTTCAGTGGGACACCATAGTTCTTGCGACAATTTGTCTCTCTTGGCACTTTGTTAATTGGGGATGTTATGCTTTTTACACATCCTCTTGATGTATTCTGGTGTAATGACATGAGATCTTTGGATTGGGAACGCGAATAACGAAACGACAGGAACGGAACGGTGAGTATGAAAATCGAGATTGTCCCCGAGAAAACGTCTCTGACCAGATTTTTTTATTTTTTTGTGTTTTATTTATTTATTTTTTGAAATGACACCTGCCATAGATACTGACATGTTTTCTTGCGTTTGTGCTTTGCAGGGGGTGATGAGGACTCGTATCTCGTGGGTTCTTATTCATGCCGCGTATCAGGGCCTCCCAGAGTTCTAGAGGGAGCGGCTGAGGGAGATGGGGTTCGTGCCGTTCCTCTCGTTCGAGCCAGTGCGCCTGGACCTCATCCTGATCCAGGTACTCAGGGAGAGATGGGACAGGGTTAGTAGGACTTTCTTGATGCCGTGGGGGCGCATGGTCCCCACCCTAGAGGATGTGGCTAGGATCACGGGTTTGAGGGTGGACAGGGAGGCAGTTAGCGGGGTGACCTACCCAGACTACCAGGAGTGGGCCTGCCGGCTCCTAGACCTTTCGACAGTAGCAGAGGGGCCGAGAGATTGTAGGATGGTAGACTGGGCAAAGCTCATGGAGTTGCTGGGACTGGGAGAGGGGCGCCCGAGTACAAGGGAGTCCCTCGAGGACTTCGCTACCAGGATGGCCAGGAGAGCTAGGGCCACCTTTTTTTCAGACCCCACCCAGACCGAGAGGGCAGACCTAGACCTTAGGCAGTTTCTATTCTTGATGTTGGGGAGGCTGCTCCTGGGCACGAAGGGGGATGACATGAACTATTGTTTCTTAGGAGTTCTAGAGGACCTGGGCCAAGTGGGGAGGTACGCCTGGCGTGCGGCCCTACTGGCCCACCTCATAGTTGACCTGTCCACCGGGACAGGCAGAGAGACGACGGTCAGCGGCTTCGCACCATTCCTTCAGGTATGCAAAATTATTTTCATGCTTATGTCATATACTTATGCTTTTATTTATACTTGATATGATATGCTAATGAATTATGGATCCAGGTTTGGTGCCGTTTATACATTTTGATGGGGTGAGCTGCATTTTTCTGCCCGGAGGTGGTCCCCTTGGCCCGACGTTGGCTGCCTTACACGACGGGTGCCCCACACGTGTACGAGCTGGTAGTAGTGCGATGGGAGCTCCACGACTTCCCGGCATCCATGGTATGTATGCTATGTTTATGAATTTGATTTATTTCTTATTGATGCATTTATGATTATGATGATATGATGATATGAAATGCACATGCAGGTGGTGTGGAGGCCCTACTTGGGCATGACAAACGATGACTAGCCCTAGGTCGCGGCGGGTCAATACTTGTTCGGGTGGGAGATTTGGCTCCATTGCCTGAACGAGATCGAGTCATTGTGCCTTCGATTGGTGGCGAGGACGCTAGGTCTCCACCAGGAGTGGGTGGACGTAGAGGAGCCGCGCAAGATCAGGCGGAAGACCCAGGGATGCACGGTGATGACGGACTGGTGGCTTCGCTTCCCGGAGCAGTACGTTGACTTAGAAAGAGGTGACACCCCAGTCATCTGACAGGCGGAGGATAGCATGGTGCACACCTGGGTATTTTGGAGGACCTACGATAGTCGGCCTCAGATGAGGCCCCGAGGGGTACGTATGAATGCATGCTTTTGAAAGTTTGAATGTTTCTATATGATGAATGTGTTACTAATGTGCGACAAATGCAGAATGCACAAGATGAGGTGGTGGTGGATATGTAGATGTGGCTACACACCTTGGAGGCTCGCTTGGCGGCGACCCAACATGAGCTACATGTTCTAGTGAGTTATGCTTTTCCTAAATGCCATGATGTGATTCCTGAAGTTGAGTGACCCGCCACTAATGATCTTACAACTTGATGCTGCGTGCCCAGCAGAGACGGGCAGTGACGGGAGAGGGAGGAGCTTCCAGTTTGAGTGCCCCTGCCCAGAGTACCATTGATCAGAGTGCCGAGATCACCTCCTTGGAGGAGTGGCTGGCGGGGGCCGTCAGACGGGCCGAGGAGGCTGAGCGGGACCTGGAGGCTTCGGTAAGAAAGATTGATTTAGATTGATTCTAAATGGTGCAATTGTTTTATCAATCTTAAATAAAACCCGTTGAAAGTGCCATCCGTTGGGAGAGAGAGCTCTTGATCTCAGTGAAAGACGGGCGATCTCACTCGAACATGTGAACGAATTTAATTTAGAAATGTATTCCACAACAAAATTTAAACAAACAATATGTGTGTGAACAAGGTGTGATTTGAAAAATAATCTCCTCTGAAAGGGATAGATGACAAGGAAGCAATCACACAAATCAAACCACAGTGCACAAGAATTTTTAAGGTGGTTCGAGACCACGACGGGCTCCCTACATCCACTCATCACCAAATCTGGTGAGGCTTCACTTGGGGAAACTCCCCAACACGGAGCCGAGCTCCAACACACATGCAGGACGACTCTTCCACACACACGGGGACGCACCCCAACACACACACACACAGAGAGATGAAGTCTCCAACATGATCTGACGACCGGATCACAAACACACACACACACACTGCAACAACCGCAGCACAATAAACACACACGATCACACACCGGCGATCAAACCACACACATATTTCTCCAAGTTCAAAAAATCAAAAACAAATATGCTAGATATGCTCAAACTAAATAGAACTCATGAAAAACACCACAAATGAACAGATAAACTATGTGGATCATATCCCCCTTGATTTCCAAAGCCAATGGAAGCCGCTTCTTCTTGATGCGTAGTCAGACGGTGATGATTTTGAC
Organism: Amorphophallus titanum; assembly: GCA_024336825.1. Classification (NCBI taxonomy): domain Eukaryota; kingdom Viridiplantae; phylum Streptophyta; class Magnoliopsida; order Alismatales; family Araceae; genus Amorphophallus; species Amorphophallus titanum. The sequence goes on along the minus strand of JANBPO010001714.1, from coordinate 3,909,775 downwards.
GTCCTCTCGATCTTCTCTTCAAGACGCTCCCTTTTCCCTTCTTCGACGATCTCCAAAGACACCTTGGGTCTGATACTTAACTCAACGATGGTAAGAGCCAAATGTGAGAAGGAGGCAAGGGGAGTGAAAGGCATGAGACTGCTCCTCACTAGTGAAGTGCCTAAAGTTGGCTTACCTTTTCAGAGAGTTTTCCTGGATTTATATAGCAACTCATTCCCTTCTTGGGGTAGATGAAGCGGGAGAGCCTAGGGGGCGTTACCTCCTAGGTGAGGACTCTTCACCGTTAAAGGACTCTTACCCTTCTCTTATCCCTTGAACTCCCTACAGCTAGTTACGCTCGGTCGCCCTTTGGGCTTTCCCAGCACATAGGAAGTACCATTATTCAGACTCCGAGCTAAAAAACCAAACAGATTGTGTTGGTCGGAATGAGTTGGGCCTCCTATTGAGTGGGCCCAATAGGGGGCTGTTACTCGTTGGGCTATGTAGGTCTTATTGGTCCATATTGGGCCGCATATTTTTTGGGCCACGAATCTATCCCTCTCGACTTTCCCCCTACTCCCGAGCCAGGAGACGGGCTCAGAGAGTAGAGTATATATATAGATTGAGGTCGTGGCTCGGATAGGGGATTGGCCATTACAAGCCATCCCTGCTTCGATTCTTAGGGGCCATTAATGTGGCTACCCTAGCATATGGGGGCTCGAGTGTAATGATGATGTATTATGCGTCGCTTCAAGGGCACCCTCTTGGAGTTTGAAGTGTCACGGCGGTCCTTCTCAAGGCCGTTAGGGCTTATAAGTACTCCCGTGCTTGCGCCCCCCGCCTCTTCCATTAGGGCTTTTCCTGCTTTTGCGAGCACATAGTGGGATTCATGCGCCAATCGGGTGATCAGGGAGAGCAAGAGATAGCTAAGACTTTCGCCGTGCTAGCGGAGATCACCACAGAGGTGATTTGTCAGCTTCCTATTCCTATTACCTCATCTGGTTCTAGCATTTCTCCTCATTCTCTTCAATCTTTCATGGTGGAGCACAACGAAGAAGTCAGAGGCCAGGAAGTCGAGCAAGGAGCAGAAAGCTTTACTCCGGCACCCAGCCGTCATCTCTGCAGTGAGTTGATCGAACAGAGGTGAAAGAGCTCAAAATCCACTACCAACTCCCCTGGCGGTACTACTTCTCTCCAGCTAAACCCCATGAGTCTAGTCTGGGTACCCGCTCGAGCCTTTTCTATAGCTATCTTCTGGCTTAGAAGTGTGACATTTGTTTTCCTATCCACCCCTTTGTTGTCAATCTGTTGGAGTATTACCAGCTGGCTCCCGTCCAGTTGGTCTCCAACTCCTACACTTTCATCTTCTCTTTCATTGTCCTCTACCGCATATGCTAAAAATCTCCGGACGAATCCTAGATCCACACCATTAAGGATTCGGTAAACTACGGATGTTACAAAAGCCCTCATGATAAGAGCCACTATGATAATTATATTGCTGAAACTCCCTATCCTAATTATCAGTAAAACCCAATCTACGCTGTCGGGAAATCTCGACCTCGTAGGCAAGAATACATGCTAAAGTCACCGGGTCTGAGCGCACTAACCTCACACCAGAGAACCACAACTCATGGTCGAAAACTAAACCCATGGTGACTAGCAACGGTTGGATGCATCCCAGACGCCTTACACCACGCCTACTCTCCCAAACCTGGCCACCTCTCCGAGAGAGTGAGGCAAGGGACCGGGTCAGATTTGTCCCTGACGCCTTGCACCGCCCACTACACTCACGTCTGTCCACCTCTCCTAGAGAGTGAGGCAGAGTCACAACAACACAAGGACTAGCTGGGGTCACGCTCGTCCGTGTGGGTCCACTGCCCCCAACTACGTGTGCACACACAGGCTATGCCCTCAAGGTAGGGAACTCTAATTGGTTTTCCCCTCAGGTGGACTCTAGCTGCTAAGGCGAGGGGCCCTATAGTAACTAGTCTAAAATTGTCACATTGGGTACAACTCTCAACCACGAGGTCAGAACATGTCAGCACTGAGTAAGCAATACTCTTGGCCTAGCCGGTATATGCTTGACACTTAGTAAGCTGAGGCTAGTGGAGTACTACTCTAGAAGAAGTCCAACTCACACACCCCTAAAACCACGACGGGGTATAACCTGGTACTGGTAACCTCCTAAGGCTGGTAACAAGAACTAATGAATGGCAGCCTACTAACTCGTATGAGGACCACCCAACTGCGATCACAGAACTCACACGGAGGTGTCCCTCGGCGGTCACTGCACTCCCGCAGTAATTGACTCACCACGGGCACGCAAAATGTGGAGGCTATGCTACGATTGCATAGCCAAAACCCATCACAGGGAACCCATGAAACCCTTGATCTACGTGAATGAATCCTCGGGTGATCGTCGCCCTCACGAGACCTAAATGGCCCAATTCCCATGGGTTTTGGTGGGTAAAATATTGAGTTTTAAATTCGGGGTGAAAGCCATATGTCCGGGACCAAAATGACCTTTAAAACAAAGAGGCCAGGGGATTTCGGTCGACCAGCCTGAGCTAGTCAGTCGACCGTTTTTCCCAGGGGAGAAAACCCTTACAACCACGTCGACGCACCCTTTACAAGGGGTCGATGCACCCTGGGTCGGTCGACTGAACTCAGGGATTCGGTGGACCAAACGAGGGGAATTCCTCCCCTTGACACTGGTGGTCGACCAAAGGGTCATTCATTTTTGGCGAGAAATGCACAGGGGACCCCATTGGGGTCCTATTTGGGCATGGCTCACCCCTATAGCAAGCGGGAACCTAGGGGAACCATTCCCCGACCCAAAACACGCTTAATGGGACCCATTGGGTCACAAATCGGCCATCAAAACCGCGAGATCATCGCTCACCCCGAATCATGCTTAAACCCGTCCCGAACATGAATGGAACCCACTCTCGGCCTCAACACAACCCAAAAACACGAGGAAAAAGTGGGAGAAGCATGGGGAAAGCACTCCTCGACATCCAATCTACCAATCCGACAAGAATCATCGCCTAGATCGACAAGATCGTCACTCGTCCCCAAAATATGCTTTAAACCCCAATGAAAGGAAACCCACTCAATCTCACCCCAATCAAGACGAAAATGTGAGGAAATAAAGCGGGGAGGGCAAGGATCCATCTCCCTACCTCTTACGAAGTATTTACCGTCAAAATCCATGCGAAAATGGTGATCTCCCGCATGGTGATCTCCCACGTCTGTGAACCGCTCCGCCTCACCACGAGCCACACCTCTCGGGTTCATCCTCGCCGCACGTGCCATCGTCGCACCATCGCATGTCCCTCGCCACCTCCGTCAGTCACCGGAGTGAAGGGAGAGTGAGAGGGGGATGGGAGAGAGTGGGGGAGACGAGAGACGCGAGAGGGGGAGGGTGAGAGAATGGAGGGGGGAGAGAGTGAGAGAGTACAGATTGCTTGCTAGATTGTGTTGCGAAGTACGTCCCAGGAACTGCCTGCATTTGACCTTAGTGGTGTCACATCATAAACTTGCAAGCAACGCAATGGACTCAGCGAATCCACACAAGCGAGCTCACCCACGTAGTGCACACTAGTGCCCGTTGGCAATCCAGCGATGGGGGGAAGGGTCCGAGGTGGGACCTAGCTGTTTTGGAGGTTTGGCTAGATTAGGATGGACCCCAAGTGGCCTGGGATGCCGAATTCAATGGGCGGCCAGCACGCCGAGGGCGTGGGTTGTAGGGTCGCTCTCTCAGCTCACTCCACGGTGATTGCTCAATTTGATGATAGTTCGGGACTGGGCACTCTCTCACCGCCCAATGGAGCTAAGAGGCAATACTAATTAAGCAAGATAAACTAGCAATGAGAGGGGGCCAGAAGCTCACCTGATCTGCCTGAAGACACCGACCCCGGTTGGAGACGAGGGCGAGTGCGGAAGCATGGGCTTACCCGCACGTCGCGCTGATGAAGCTTCAACCTAAAATGGAGAACTTACATGCACTACACGCCGCACAGGGGGGTTAAACTAGGGGAGGGGATCAATTTACAACCAAATTATACCTCCATGCATGGAGGGGCAGTTAGCTGGCCAGGCGGAGTGGGGAACCATGGTGGTCGGGAGCCGACTGACTTCTAATGGTGCCTACTTGTTGCTATCTTTGCCTCCTATAACCAGCGACCTCCCAGGGGTCGTATCTCCTTATTGGGACATCCGATGGCGGCGAGATTGGAGGCGTTGGATAGCTAGACTCCTTGGATTGCTCCAGGAGGAAAAGCCATCACGTTCCAAGTTCAGATGCACCAGGGATGCTAGATTCTACGAGACTACACCGGGAGCTGCTCCTACAGACCAAGGGCTGTTGATTGGGGTCGTACTCCTAGCTGGAGTGACGGATCAAGGCAGGACCAACTCTGGTTGAAGGACGGCCTGCTCTAGTGTGTCACAGTAAAATATCTCCACCCAATTTGTCCATACAGCTCAATGGCAGCCTCTGGACTCTGGCGGGGTCATGCTGGTCGCTGGGACAAAATTCTGGGCTCAACTCGACAGAGGTGTAGCTGTCATATCCGAGGCCAGAATGAGGCGGGGATAGAGTCACAACGAAGAGGGACACCTCAGGGATCTCCCAGAGCTAGAATGACCCCGATCCAAGGTGGAAGGCACTGGGGCTGACTATTCTGGTGAGGTCGCATAGTCAAGGATGTCAATCAGATAGGGAGACCTTGCTGGTGGCGTAACTCCTAGCTGGGATATCAGAATGGGGCAAGACCAGGCCTGTTTGAAAGAGGACTAACCTGTGCTGAACCACAAGAAAGGGCTGAGGCAGAAGGTGGATGCCGTGGACGTGGCACTCCCTATGGTGGACAGTGAGATCTGGGCACTGGCGGTTCGGACTACAGGAAAGGCTCTGCTTGTTATTGGGTGGTACTCCCAAACGGGGCTTCCAAACGATGTGGGACTAGTTTTGACTGAACATTGGGCGAGCCTAGTGGATCACCTCCAAAGGGCTTGTCAGCAACTATAGGAGGTGGCCGAAGCAGCTTCTGGATGACGGATAGGTCACTGACCAGACCTGGGTTGCGCGATCATGGGAGAACGGCTCTCCCGGGTAGCTCAGAGCTCGGATGGAGGCCAGACAAACTCGTCTGGGTAGCTCTTTAGAAGAGGTTTCCAGAAGTATATGGCTTGTCACCAGGAAACTTGAGGACTACCCGATGGCAGAGCTTCTACCAGTAGTAAAAATTACTGCCAGTGAATTGGATATGGCAGGTGCGTGATGATAGGTGTGGTGGTGGGGAGGGGTGACCAGATGGTAGGGGGGAGTGGGCTGGAGCTCGTGGGATGTTTCTGGAGGAGTCTAGGGGTAATGGAGGGGGGGTGGGGGCTATAGGGGTCGATGCTAGGGCAGGGGAGAGGGGGGCTACGGCCTTGGTAGAGAGGGAGAGAGGGTGGAGGGTGCCGGTTGGTAAGGAGGGAAGGAAAGGGGGTTTGAATTTGGTTTAATAGTGGGTGGATCTGAAGTCAAGAAATACATTAAACTTAAACCAGTTGAATGTTTCAGACATTCATAGTCCCATATAATAGAAGATTCCTCTTACAGATTGTTTTTAGATTTATGATCCAGGTATATACATTGAAATCTTCCTAAGTTTCAGGTAGATAAAAATGTTCAGGAGCAACCAATATCAATAGAAGCAGCAACAAGAAGCATACAGAATGTGTGTGAGAATCTTATAGACATTCAGTCTGAGTTAAGACAAAGATGTTCAAAGTTCAGCAGATGTGCAGTGTTTTCAGACTAGCTCAAGAATATGACACAACATCTAAGCAAGTGACCAACATTGACTAAGATACTCAAGAGAGCAAAGGCGGACAATTTTTGAGAAATCCCGCAAATTAACTTAGGACATCTACCTTCCCCTCAACAAATGTAGGAGTAATGCATAATATATTCTAGAGCCATGAAAGTGATGAACTCAAGTGATTTCAGAACCGATAGGAATTAAAATCAAATGAATCTTGACTGAGGAGTCGATTTGAGGAGTCAACTTTGGAATTTGCACAGAATAGCTGAAGATGGAGAGATCGGTTGACCGAAATGAATGGTTTGGTCAACCAAAATAGACAGTGATGGAATAAGAGACATGGAGCAGATGTCAATCATGTAATTTCAAGGACTTGATTTATGCTCCCCCTAAATGTATGCATGGGCTAGCAATTGATGTATATGTCACAGTGAGGGGCTCCCCCTATCTATATGCATTGAAATGACAATTATGATATAAAGACCATGTAGGGGATTAATCCAACCAAATATGCATGAAGCACAAGAGTTACCTTGACAGACTCCCCCTGACTTTGTGCACTGTATAACTAAATTCTGAGTGCACATGCAATGAAGTCTATGTAGGGAGTTTGATGAATTATGCTCATTAACATCTAGATTGCTCTATTTGTAGTTATGTCCCATGGTACTGGGCGAAAGACTAGCCTCTATGTATGATGTGGGTTTCTGGGCAAACATAATCTAACCTTCTCCTAGCGTACCATTTTATATACCATTGGGTCATGCATGACACTGTAGTGCAAATGCAGTCCTATATGCATCTCAAATTTTGGATGACAGTTTGCTGAACAGATATGTGTGCAAATGAACACTGTATGCAACAGATTTTCAGTGATTGTATTAGAAATGCATTATGATACATTCAAGCATTAAACACATGCAATCTAGATTTTTAGAACATGATATGCAATCCATTCTCAATCTAATATATGTACAATTTACTCAACATATGCATTAAGAGACAAAAATGCAAATGATAGATGCAGATGTCAACATGTATGCATAAGATTTTAGCTGACAGATTTAGCATGATTGTGCAAATTGTCAAGCAGAGAGTTATTTTATGACAACACCTAAACATTGTATGCAAAAATTCCCAGTGAACAGATAGGGCCAAATATGCAAATTTTCAGACAGAAGTTTATTTAAAATACCAACTACAAATAATAAACTAGAAATGAGATTTTTACCACTGACGAGTGCCTTGGCTTTATTGAACCCCTTGTTTATTTCTCCTTCATTCTTCAAGGCACTCCTGCAAGAATAAATTCTCATTTTATAGATTTAGGTACCCAAGTCTCCTTGGGTCCTAAAGTGTTAGCAACACCTTTGAAAGATGCTCTCCACAGTCTTTGAGCTGTTACATCATCAAATTTCATTAAAAGACAAGCAGTCATAGAATGCCCAATCTGACCATAGTAATGGCAAGAAATAGTATGCTTTGTGTTAATCTTAGGCACATGAGGATGAGCTTGAAATTTATGTGCATGAGGATTAGGGCTTCTAAATTTCACATGAGAGTTCTATCTTTTATGACTAGCCAGCCAACAGTTCGTAGCTCTGTGGCCTGGCTTTCCACACTCAAAGCATACCAATGATCTACTATTTTAGACAAATCTCTTTTTGATAGAACCATTTTCATTCACAGCAAATTTAGCAGGTTTGGAGTTAAATTTATTCCCTGGGCATGCCAACATTTAGCAGCAATGTGGCCTACCTTGCCACAACAAAGATCTCCTGGTAACTCCTTCACGCTCCCTTCTATTGGTATCAGACCATACCTCATTGGACTCCTTTAACCTTACAACGTTGACACTTTTGAGAACTCTATTGGGTGAAGGGAGCACTGCATTATGTGCTTGGCACCCCAGTTCAACGTTGATCTTCTAATCTGCTCCTTAGTCCATGTGTCTTCGTCTTTAGGCAGTTCAAATGGACCTTTGCTTATGACTCTCCATATCTCATGATCCTGGGCTCTAATAAAAACCTGCATACGATTTTTCCAGTAAGGGTAGTTAGTCCCAGAGAAGAAGGGAGGTCTATTTATAGAATGCCCTTCGGGCATATGGCCCTTAGCCTCCATATCACCTCTTCTCTCAAGGTTGTTAGACCGCATTCAAAGAAACTAGCTCTGATACCACGTGATGAGTAGTGATTGGCAGATCTAGAGGGGAGGGGTGAATAAATCATCCTCTTTTCTTCGAAAGACTATAGAAGATAGCAACTAACTAAATGATAAGCAAGAAACCCCCAGACTATTGAGCTAAATGCACAGATGATGTAAAGACAACGTTCCTACACATGCATCTAGCGTCAAGACAGGAGGAGAAACACACCACAGATACACACAATTTTAAGGTGGTTTGGTCTCTACCTAGAGACCTACATCCACACCTCACTCAACTGAGTGAGGCTTCACTAGTGCTAAAGCACTATCGCTGATTCACAGCTTCCAACAGACAGAGAGACTCTCTCACATCCGCTATCCAACAACTTGTGGGTGCATAACCCAAAATGCCACAGACCTGAGATCCTTCAGTCCGTCTTCCTACACGCAGGTAGGGAATAGTGCGTGAGTATAAGTTTTGAGAAAAACAAACAAGAAAGAAGCAGATAGGGTATGACTATAGAACTCAATAGGAGAAAGTAATTCCTATCTGAGATAGAGAGCCTAGACGATGCCCGGACGCTCTTCCTCTCCTCTTTGTGTCTTCTCCGCGAACCCAAGAGGAATGGTGGTCGGGCTTCCAAGCTGCTTTACTGGCGACCAAAGGATGCTATCTCCCTTGCAGTTTGAGCTCCGGGAGATGAAGAAGATAAGCTTCAGCATTGCTTGGATGCTAGCTATGAGAGGAAGGCGAGATTTCCACGAAGAACTCTCTGCCGTTGTGCTCTTGCTTGCTGCTACCAAGCTCCCCATTCTTCTTTTTTGTCCAGTGGTCGAATGTTCTTCTTCTACAAGCTTCTTCTGCAAGTTGTCCTTCTATTCATACAGTAAGGCCCGAACGTCCCTTTCTATCTTCTCTTCTTTTGCTTCAACAACCTTTTGGCTTCTTCTGTCGTGCGCGCCAAAAATGGGAGTGGATAGGAGACCAGATCTGCGAAAGACCCCACCACTAGAAGATTCCTCTATCTGCCAATGATCTCCTTTGAAAAGATGAGCTTCTAGAAGGATTTTTAAGTATAAACGGATCCTCCAAAATTGGTTGCAGATCTTGAGAAGTGGACGCTATTGAATTCAAATCTGTTCTGGGGGAACTCGATGGTGTCGACACATCCAACAGAAGTGTCAACACATTCGATTGAAATCTCGAAGAAATGACGAAGGCGTCAATAGCAGTGTCGACACTCTCAAATCCACAGGTTGACACGAGTGTATTAGGCGCGAGCGGCTCGTACCGTAGCGTCGAGGCATGACCCGCATGCATCGAGGCATGGGCACCAGACAGAGTGATTTTCTGTCGATTTGAACTGAAGTGTCGACACTCATTGTACAAGGTGTCGACAAATTGGGCGTTACAGAACCCAAACAGGAACGCATCTTCTACTCGTTTCTTCTTGAAGTGTCGACACATAGAATGAAATACTCCTGCACTTGTACAAAGCAAAATTTCAACAAGATAGTTAGACATACCATAAATATCTAATAATGATTTATGGTTTGTCATCATCAAAATCAAGGGACACAACATGTCGAAGACCAAGGTTCGTTGCAGTTGAGACTCCATCGAGGGATCGACCAGAGGAGAGCTTGGGGCTGGGTGCTGGCAGGACCTGGAATGATCCCATCTTTGTTTCCGCTTATTTTGGTGAGAGACACTGGGTGGCTGGGCATTGTCAGACAGAGCCGTTGGGGAATTGACTATGTCTTGTCTGATGCTGCACCTGAGCACTCGAATGGGGTTTCTGATATGTGCCCTCCGAATGGCTTGAGCCTTTTCTGGGGTAACCCAGATTCTTCTCAGGTTGAGATGCTGATCTCCCTTGTCATTGTTCCTTCGACGAGACTTGGGAGCTCGTGTATCAGACTAGTGCAGGTGCCCCTGGAGTGTTGCCGAGGTGCCTACTTCTCTGAGCTCAACTTTATCCTCTCGTGTTTGTCGCAAGAGGCAGAAGCGGTTGGTGGTGGGGACCGTAGGGATGGTCCATTCCCGAGGTATGATTGGTTTACCCCCATTGAGACTAATCCACAGGTCATCGACAAGATTGGTCTTGCCAGAGTTGCTGGTTACAGCGGCAGGTCACTTGCCTTTATGGCCGTGGCGACGCTTCTTTTGGGGAGTCGAGGAAGATCCCACTCCGAGGTGGTAGACCGAGAAGACCCGATCTCCCATTGTTGGAAGTGCTAGGCCGCCAGTTGAAAGTGCTGGGATCGGCCTCCAAGGCGCAAGGCTCGTATCAGGAGCTGATGGCTGGGTGACTCCGGTGTAAGGTCTTGCCCGAGCCGATAACAGGGTTGTCGATGCTCGAGGTGACGCTCTTGCACTGGGAATCAATGTTATAGAAGATACTGGGGTGCCAACAAACCGAGGTTATGAGCCTGTGTTGAGTGCTGGTGTAACCAATGTTTGGGGCAGAGGGCCCCTGGCGGGCGCTGAAGTTGTCGCATCCCATAGAGGAAGACTTGTGCTGGGAGCAGGCATTGTTGGGCAGTGGGGGAAAAGACCCCGTGATAGAGCTGAGAGGCCAGGAGCCCGATTCGAAGAGCCCACACCTGTGACCGACCATGAGAAGTCCCGGGGTTGTGTGCCCGGGTTGGACGCTGGGGAGCTTGGCACTAGGGGTTAGGAACCCACACATTGAGTGACGACTCTTTCGGGGTTCAAGTCAGAAGACCCGAATGGAGTCTTGGGGAGCCTTGACCCCTGGATGGGAAACCTGTGCTGGGGGCAGGTTTAGTTGAGACTCGGAGTTGAGAGCCCTAGTGAAATGATGGCTTGACTGGGGCTCGGGACTGAGGACCCGAGTGAGATGCTGGGAAGCCAGGCACCCGGGGGTGAAAATTCGTGTCGGATGCCAGCTTGGCTGGGACTCGGGGTTAGAGGCTGGAGCAAAGTGCTGAGGTGGTGGCCGGGGAAGGGGCGCGATGCTCGCACTGAGGGTCGACCGACGCTGGGCTCGGTCGCTGATGCTTGCCCAGGAAGGAAGCGATCTGGGATCGAGACGGGGGCCAACAGTGGAAGCCCCAAGCCTAAAGCTCGGACGGGCCGTCAATGCTGAAGATAGGTGCAGCATGTCTATCGCACCGACAGGCGCAAGTGCTAGGAGTAGCTGGGGAGCAGCCATGGGGACCACACCCAAGAAGTAGGGTGATCCAACGACTGGGGTGAAGCTACCGAAATTGATCGGCGTCGCCATGTAGCCCACTCGCGCCTGAGCGGCGATGACGATGGGGCCATAAGTGACAGCCGCCATGGTTGCTGGAGTGCTGGGTGCTAAGGTGGCAACAGTCACTGATGGTCGCTAGGCGCGGTCCGATGGTCAGAATGCCAACTGGGAGCTATTGGGAAATGCACCTGAGTACCCCCCTCTACCTCTCCTACAAGGACAGGAAAAGGGCACCACGGCTTCAGGGTTGGCATAGACTTCTCTTCAATAAAAAGAAGGAAGGCAAGAGACGTCCCACTAGGTGTGCCATCCTTTTTGTTCACGCGGGGGTTTTTTCGTGGATCTGGTGACCGGGATGAGGGAAGGAATAACGCTAGAAAGGGAAATACAGGAAGTTGATATATCTTGGGTATCCCCCCTCCGTAGTTGTATTCCTCTCAAAGTGGTACCGGGCACTCGCTTGTTATGGGGAGTCAAGAGTGAATCGAATGGCACGAGATGTTTTCGGGGTTAGGGTAGTTAAATCGGGGTGCGGGCGTGCCAGTCGATTTCTCGACAACCACCCATGGAACTGACGGTTGATTGGGAAGCGTTAGTAGGATGCGGCACATGGGCTCAGGAGATCGGGTGACACGTGGAGAAGGGAGGTTCTATAGGTGCGAGTGTGCAGGCGATTGTAGGGAATCGTGTACTGGACATCTTTCCCCACCGACCGTAAGCAGTTAGTGTGAATTTACATCGGATTGAATCCGAACACCTTCATTCCATGCTGGAGAGAAGTCTGCATATGTCTGAAGCTCTTGATAGAGGGCCAAGGGCATTCTACAGCTATAACGGTGCATTCGACAGGGAGGTATGATTCACTAGAGTTGAAGGTACTGGACACGCACTAGGTGATGCAGAGGAGAGCTGGGCCCCAGGTACAAGCACGGAGACATGCATTCAGGCAGTAACATGTTTCATAAGAGCCACGTGGGTTTTACAAGTGGGCCAAGGAGGTCGAATTACACCTGGTGCAAGCTGTGGGATAATTCCACGAGGGTCGGTCCCCGGGTCAATGCATAATGAGGCGGATGTCTGCGTGGTTTTATACGTTCTTGGAAAAGAAACGTACATTGCCCCGGGGGACACCCCGACAACCTGGCGAGCTGGCAACTAATGAACCTCCGACAGGAATGCTCCACACTGAGGAGAATGACGCACCTGAAAAGCAAGAAATGAGCCTCATCTCATTGGATCAGTAGGGGTCCCATGGAACTCCACTACAACGAAAGCAGTAACAAAGTGTAGCACCGAAATAACAACGGTAAAAGGAAAGCAGTAAGAACAGCAACAACAGGAGCAATAGAGTAAGAACGCCGGTACGACACAACGACGATGACTAGAATCAGAAGATAGTCAACTAGGGGAAACACACACAGGCCCTCTACATAATCTTGACCCCACGATCGGACAGTCCATCCTGTCCGACGGGACCACTAATCAGGCCACATGGCCAACCACATGCTGAACCAACACCCTCGGGAGAATATCTTGATCCCAAACTAGAAACCAACGGAAGGACCACGCCCCCACACACACGCAGAGAAGCACTAGCCCGTTTGTCAGAAGAGCCATGACTCCCATGGCGGCGAAGAAACCTCGTCCCGAACACGAGTCACTAGGACAACGAGCCACCAAAACACTGAACCTTTCCAGGTAGAAACCAGTGCCCAAAACGTCTCAAGTGATAGGAGTACTATCCCACTAGCAACGAGACCGAAAGCGTCCTCCGACGGCTTACACCGTAGCCTCACCTGTCTCACTACTCGTCCTCTGGCGAAAACTGAGACATGATACACTGTACCACAAGGACTAGCTGGGGTCTTGCTCGTCAGCACGCGTTCATTGCCCCCGACCATGTGTGCACACACAGACCATCTGCTCTAAATCAGTCCTCTAGCCAGATTTTCCCTCAGCCGAGCTCGGGCTGCAAAGGCACGGGGCCCTCAGGTAACCGGCCTAAAAATCACTACACGAGATAAGCCTCCACCACTCCTAGGTGGGTCGGCACACAAACGTGCCCAGGTCAGCTACGTCTAGTGGGTAGAGTCACCACGAGTGAGAACTCGTCGCAACTACGAAAACTATTGGAGTACTACTAGTCCATACCAAACCACCACGAGGCGACTTACTAGCACAAGAACCAAGGACCACTAGCTAGACCACTAAGCTATGACTACTGGTCCACAGGAGACTAACCAAAGCATAGGACGGAACACAAGGACCATGGTCCATGACTTCCGCAAAGATATCTAGCCGTGATCATAGACCTCACGTGGAAACACCCTTCGCAGTCACGGGGCTCTCACGAGGATAGTCGATACGAGTAGCCTGACACAAGAATGATTGTCCACACTCTACTAGTGAATAGGGATGGCTCACACTACTAAACCAAAACTAGTAGAACATAGAACCACGCGGACATGCATTCAGCAAGGCCACCCCTCGAACGGACCACCTAGAAGACCACAACACGGAGTGCCACGCCCCTGGGTTGAAGGGGGGCTAGGAGGCCAAAGTGCTGGCCGCCCATGGTGCTGGGCGGCCAGACCCTTGGCCGCCCACCCAGGGGCCTGGGCGGCCATCTCCAGACTCTCAAGGGCCTGGGGCGACCATCCAGATGGCCACCCAGTGGGCTGGGCGGCCAGGCCTTTGGTCGCCCACCCCAGGGCTGACTGTGGGCTGGGCGGCCACTTCCTTGGCTGCCCAGGCAGTGGGCTATGAAAATGATGACAACACGCAGAATGGCCATACCTGTGGCCGTTTGCACCCTTGGGCGGCCAAGCCCCTAGTCGCCCAGCAGACCTGGGTGACCAGGCCATTGGCCACCCAGTCCTGGATGTAGCGGCCACCTCTGTGGCAGCCTCTTGCAGTTTTCACAGAAAATCAACATCCGAGCTCGCCTAGAGCTCGATCGAAAGCCCATTCGTCACCGAACGAAGGGGAAAACTTGGGGAATCATCCCCGGACCATTCTACCACCGAAAAATCACAAACAATCCAACAACCATGGCCTCAAATGGCCAAAACCTGTCACTTCTCCCCCCCACAACATGAAGAACACCCCATCTCGAGCTCATCGGGCATGGAATAGTGGGGAAATCGTGCGGGAGACTCGCCCATGGACGTTATATAGTAGGCTAGGTGCTCATGCGGAGACCCTTGACCATTGAACTTTTGTACCTTGGGCGCCTTGGGGCAATCCGGTGGCAGTATTTTGAACTGGCGATGTATTGGGGAAGGCACACTATATAAGTCAACAGTAGTGATACCCTCACCGTGCTGGGCAAACTTTTCCTCAACAATTTTCTATCATGTGCCATTGGACGATGATCTCTTCAACCACCAGAGTTCAGGAAAACTGGCCTAATCCACTAGGCGGGGATGCGAGGTAACTCAGACCCTGCCTCTGCAGCAAAATTATTGGGTACAACCATTTGTCGGTTGACCACGGGAGGATTGCCCAATCGTTGCTCTCTCTAAGTATTTTGATTGTATGCTGCTGTCGCCGGACGTTAAGCATTTGCGTTCATCTGTTGCTTCGTTTCGAGCATGAGATTAGTCATTTCTATATGCCAACGTTGCATAGTTTCAAATTTTGCATCGTCGGACATTACTTGAAAAGTGGCTGTTGAGGTTGGTTCGAAGACCGGATTAACCTATCCTCTTGTGGGCAAATTGCTACGCGCTCCATGGATGCTTATGACCTCGTCACCATCTGTTTCTTCTTGGGGTAGATTCTTTCCCTGGTTCTGCACCTGAACCTGCTCCCTAGTTTGACCTTGATTTTGGCCTTGACGTTGACCGTAATTTTGACACTAGCGAGAGGTCCCTACCTAGCCGCTGAATTGGGCCTGGAGATTTCTTTTAATGGCATTCTTGGTGTTGAGATGTACTACGTCCCTCACTAGGTTTGAGTCATTTAAGCCTTCCAGATCAACCAGATTAGCGGGATCATCAGTGGCCTCCATTGGTTCCTTGCCGGAGACATAGCAAGTGAGCACCTTTATGTTGTCTCTAGTCTTAGATATTTGAATCACCCTTTGCTTTTTTGATAATTGGATCCTGGGGCGAGCAAGTTCCCCCAATCTGTCAAAGATTGAGACATGTGCTGCAGGGACCTCAGTGCGACTCATTTGTCGTACTCAGATTGGTTCCGAAGTTTGATAAGTGAAATTGGGTTTCCTATAAAGCCCTTTTCTTTTCTGCCCACAAGAACGTGGAGGTTTGACCTCATAGGATGTTGGAGCCTCAACTTGATGATGATCTGGAGCCTGAGCAATTTTGCCTGCCCTGGCTTTCTTGATCGCGCTTGTCTTTTGGTGACCCAGATCTGCTTCATCTTGCGGGGGAGTTCTTCAATTGAGCTGCCCCTATTCTTGGATTTGGACTTCTTTTTAAAGTCTATCTTATCTTCTTGCACTCAATGAAGGAGTGCGAAATGGTTGGAAGTTGAAATAGTCAGGACACGATTGTCCTGTGGTATTATTTTCTCACCTGCATTGAGCCGGATGCGGAGGTTGCCAACAAGAACAGTCTTGCCGGAACTTGATATAGCCGTCGCTGGCTTTTTGCCTTTGTAGCTTTGGCATTGCCCCCGTTTAGCAGGAGCGGTGTAGAAAGAGACGGTGTTGACCGAGAAGACTCGACTTTGTGGTGAGCGGGGCTTGATGCCCCCAGTAGTAACAAATGTGGCTGGTGCAACATGTGTTTCTTGAGTAATGGGGACTACCCTCAAAAATTAAGGGGATCTGACGACCGCGGGGAAATCCTCGAATGTGATTGACATAGCTAGGTACCCAAACTTAGCATGGTTAGCAACGACTAAGGGGTCGTAGGTCACTGTCGCCGTAGAAGAGTTGTTGTTGTTGTTTTGCTATTGGAATTGGAGTTAGAAATTGTTTTCCTCCCCGTTCCTTCCTGAAAAAGGAGAAAAAGGATATCACAATCTTTATAAAGGTACAAAAATCTTTGTCAGAAAGATAAAAGACAGAAAAAGTTCCACAGGGTTTGCCAGTTTGTTTCATAACACGCGAAAAATTAATTTTTAAAATATCCATTTGTTGGATAAATATGCATATACTTAGCTAATTGATTAGCATGCATATTATTAATTCTACGTGTTTGGTTTTCCAGACGATTTAGGGTTCGTGTACTAGAGTTTTCTCCACTGACTGTTTAATTTTGTAAATTACCCTAAGTATGATTCTAGCAATGGGCTTGGGCCTAAAGGGCTTGGGTTTGGATCTTGTGGGCCTATTTAGGTGGATTTAAACTTGACTTAATATCAGGGCCTTTAAGTAATTGTTAAATAGTTCTATTTTCATTAAATAGCTCATTAAATCTACTTATGGCTTAATTGTTCGTATTTAAATTCAAAAAAATTCCTATAAGTTTAGGAAAAATTTAGGGATGCTATATTTTACTAGATGTAGACATTTCTGTTATGTGTGTGGATTGACCTTTAAAGAGGAAGAGGAATGATGTGAATGACACATACCTTTGGCATTGTAAACTTGGTCATATTAGCAAGGAGAGATTAAAAAGATTGTGTAAAGATGGATATGTTGATCCATTTGATTATGAATTATTTACAACGTGTGAATCTTGTCTCATGGGAAAAATGACCAACTCTCCATTTACTGGACATGGAGAGAGAGAGCTGGTGAGTTATTAGAACTCTTACATTCTGATGTATGTAGACCTATATCCACCCAAGTCAAAGGGGGTTACTCATACTTCATTACTTTCACTGATGATTTCTCTAGATATAGATATGTGTACTTCATGAAGTACAAATCTGAAGCCTTTGATAAATTTGTGGAGTTCAAGAATGAAGTAGAGAAACAAATAGGAAAGAGTATTAAAACTCTTCAATCTGATCGAGAAGGAGGATACTTGAGTACGGAATTCACACAATACTTAAAGGATAATAGTATATTATCTTAGTGGACTCCTCCTTACACATATCAGCTGAATGGTGTGGCTGAAAGGAGGAATTGTACCTTATTAGATATGGTACGATCCGTGATGTGCTTTGCTGGATTGCCCTTGTTGCTCTGGAGCTATGCCCTAGACACTACTGCTCACTTATTAAATAAAGTTCCATCTAAGTCAGTGTCTTCCACTCCATATGAGATATGAAAAGAAAAGAAACCAAACCTTAAGAATGTTAAGGTCTGGGGTTGCCCTGCCCATGTTAAGAAACACAATTCTGATAAACTGGCATCTAAGACTAAAAGATACAGGTTTGTGGGATGTCCTAAGAAAACTTATGGATATTATTTCTACGAGCCTAGCGATCAAAGAGTGTTTGTAGTTAAGCCAGCTGTATTCCTAGTGAAAGAGTATATCCTTGAAGGAAACAGTGGGGGTATGATAGAACTAGAAGAAGTTCTAGAACCACAAATTGGAGCTGCATCATCTAAGGAACAAGTTCAAGTTGGCACACAAACTGTGCGTAGGTTTGGATGTGTTCCTGTCTAACCAGATAGATATGTGGGACATATCTCTGATGGTAGGGACAAGACACGTTATAATGAAGATGGTGATCCTAAGACCTATTAGGAGACAATAAGTGGTATTGACTCCTGGAGATGGCAAGAGGCCATGAAATTGAAGATGGACTCCATATACTCCAACTAAGTTTGGAACTTGGTGGATCTACTTGAGGGTATAGTACCCATAGGATGTAAGTGGATCTTTAAAAGAAAAATTAGAGTAGATGGAATGGTTTATACCTATAAAGCTAGGTTGGTTGCGAAGGGATATCGTCAAAGACAATGAGTTGACTATGACGAGACCTTCTCACTAGTTGCCATGACTAAGTCCATCAGGATTTTACTTGCTATCGTTGCATACCATGATTATGAGATCTGGCAGATGGATTTGAAGACTACCTTCCTCAATGGACACCTTGAGGAAGAGGTGTATATGATATAACCTGAGGGATTCATATCCAAGGAGCACCAAGATAAGGTGTGCAGGTTGCTAAGATCCATTTATGGATTGAAGTAAACATCCCGCAGTAAGAATTTAAGATTTGATGAAGTCATCAAGTCTTTTGACTTCGTTAGGATCAAAGATGAGCCGTGTGTGTATAAGAAAATATGTGACAGTGCAATCACCTTCTTGGTGCTATATGTTGATGACATACTACTCATTGGGAATGATGTAGGTATGTTGTCATCAGTTAAAGCCTGGCTGTCGAAGCACTTCTCCATGAAGGATTTGGGAGAAGCAGACTGAGTGGGGACATAGGACCACCATGCTGGAGGGAGGGCACGACCCCCAAGGAGGTTCACCCTCCCTAGGGCGCGCGGCCACCCCTGGGGTAAACTGGCCCCAGGGGAGGTCGTAACCCTGGGGGATGGCCCCTAGGTGTCTTCTTGCATTGTTTAGGGTTGTCCTTTGATGGACTTTGGACCCCGGGAAGCTGGAATGGGCCTGTGGGGGCTGCCATTCTTTGAGTTGTCGTAGCCGCCCGCAAGGTGTCCGGGTAAATGCCCGACACACCCTGGATTCCCGAATGACTTGACTAGATGGCCGAGGGGCCGTACGCCGGGCCTTGGGTTGACGACGGGAGCTCGTGGGAGATAAGGGGAGGCACTTTATGGTTGTGAGCCACACCTCGGGCTGTGTGCCATGTTGTTCGGCCAGTCCACTAGATGTACCAATAGACGGCACCTCGTTCTGACACCGGATAAGCCCGTACCACCTCCTGCAAGTTGACTGCGCAGGATGGCCAGAGCGGGCAGAACCAACATGTCGAGAACCAAGCCTCGCCTCCTCGTCTCCTTGTATTTGTCAAGTGCGGCTCATCAACCCGTGCTCCAGCAGCCCCGAGTTTAATGTTTGTAGCCTTTTATCTCCCTGCGAGGAGTGGGCATTATTATCTGGGTTGTATTAATACTTTTGCTATCATGTATCAAGGTTGTTGGACTCGGTCGGGGTTTCTTCCCCACGCACTAGTCGTGGAGGTACGCGCGACGTTCCTTTTCTCAGCATGTGCTTATCTAGTAAGTTTTCATATATGTCGTGCTTGTGCGCATAGGACCCTAGCCAGTTACAAATCACCCTTGTTGAAAATTGTGAGTACCTGTCCCATAGACCCAATTGAGCGCCGAGCTCGAACTGGATCACCCTAGGCGATAGTGGTCCCTTAACCACTGTGATCTCACGCTTCCCTCGTAGGGACGATCATTGGGCTAGAGAGAGTTTCTTGTTGAGAGACGCCTCCACCCAGAGGAATGCCATGGAGGTCAGCCACCCGGCTTACCTTTAGCCTGCAAGTGCTGCCCACACGTCGAGTTGGTCTTAGGTCTTAGCCCACTTGTATCCTGTCTCGCATCATAGTGGGGTTCTCAAGAATTAGAGCCGAGGCTCTGATACCAATTGTTGGCCCGATGGAATTGCAAGCAAGAGGAGGTGAATTGATTGTGACCACTTAAAAATTTTACAATGTGAAATATAATGAAATGAAAGACGTTTTTGAATTCAGCACACCTAAACAAGCAGCATAACCACCAGCTTGACAGAATGGAATGACGCGCAATATGCAGACAATGTAATACTCATGACAACTCAAGCATAATCACATAGACAACAGATCGAGCAATCACACAGCAGGGCAAATCATGAGACAAGAATTTTTTAGGTGGTTCAGATGCACCCATGTGCGATCCTACATCCACCCCTCTCAACTCGAAAGGATTCCACTAAAACCACACTGCCCAAATGCAGCAAAACACACACACGAGGTATACAACCTCACAACACATGCGCCTTCGCAAGAGCGACAAGAGGCACCCGCACTAGGAGGCTAAATCTCTGCTTATACGCATAAATATGTCTTAAGAGTTTTTAAAACCATATTCAGATGTATACAATAAGCTCAGATGAAATCAAAACAATCATTGATAGAAGTTTCCCCCTTTGGTTCTTCACGAAGTTCCTTGGTTGGAGTAGCCTGAGAAGAAAACGTTGAAGCTCTAGCCAGAGTAGGACGTGGATGATGATGTGGATGACTCTAGGATCACAAATCAAGCACCAGAACCTTCAATCCTTCAGATCCTTGACTAGAGGCGCCCTTCTTCTCTTCTCGTTCTCTCCCTCGTTCTTCCCGCAATGGTGTCTTTTCTCCTTGGCCTCTTTTCTCTTTTTCGTTAGATGGGATGCCCTAATCATTGGGCATTTATATGTGGGATGAATATCCTCTAAAATGGGCAAAGGATATGATTATTCTCTCCTCTGATTGGTTTTCCATAGCTGACCTGTCATCCAACTCAGATTCATAACGAGAAAATAAGATGCGCCTACTCGGGACCGTCTCGTGCCTCGCGGACGCGCCGAGACAGAGATCTTGGCGAGATCTCGCCGAAATCTCGCGAGATGGCATACCATGTCTATGATAAGATAAATTCCGTGTCCAACAGAAGTCTACCTCTCTGAACCAATACCTTTCTAGTCTGAAATTAGATCTTCGCAAATGCATGTGGGTAGTCTTCAGCAAAATGGGTTTATGGTCTGAAACAGACCTAGCTAAACAAGAAGCCTGCACATTTGCGTATTAATCTTCCCAATCAACAGAAACAAGAAATCTGTCCAGCCTAGAGCATGAAGGCTCCACCCTCATATTAGACCAAGTGAACTATGCATTGGACAAACATATACCAATAAGGGCAGCATTACTGATGAAGCCAAGAAAACCTTCCATATCCCCTGTAAAAGAGTGGCCACCTGTCCTCTCACTGGGATTAGCAATTGCATTGAAGTCCCCACCTACACACCACGGTCGGCCTGATTTGTGATGGTACAAGAGCAATTGTTCCCATAAGAGTTTATTTCCTTCTCTACTTTATGGCCTATGCACCCCCGAGAAATCCCATTAGAATCCATCTTTGATGCTCATGAAATGGAGGGAGATGACCCCTCTGGCAAGTTGCCTATCTTCCTCCACCTCCTCCACCTCAAAATGGTTTCATAAAATCATGATACCACAACATCTCCCTTCAGCTGGAGATGCTACTCCCTTAAAGAGTCTAGCCCCCCCAACTTCTCTTATGATAGACTCCCCATCCCCCTTACATTTAGTTTATTGTATACACAAAATATGAAGCTTACATCTTCTGACTAGCTCCTTCACCGCTCTCCTCTTCTCACTCCTACCCAACCCCCTCACATTCCACGATCCTCATTGAGACAAAGAGTAGCTCCTCCCCCTATTACCCACTCCTCTCCTCGCCTCCATCACCTTCCCTTACCACCCCCATGTGAGACGTCCCCGCTTTTGCCTCCCTCGCCATACTAATCAGCCACTTCTTCTACACTTTATTGAACACCCCTTTGAGGTCCCTTTCCAATCCAACAAAAGATATCCCTCCGCCAGCTCCCTCACTTGCAACTCTAAGAGCCTTTCGACCAGCCCAACCATATCCTTGACCTCCTTTCTCCCTAGTCTGCCCATATCATACATCCCCACACCCTCAGGCTGTCCCTCCTCCGATCCCCTAGCTCCTATTGGAGTCTCTAGGATGATCACATCTCCCTTGTAGGATTGCTCCTCCACCTCTATATGAATGGTCCTGACCCCTTGGGACTCCCTACAGATAGGGAGGAGGTTGTCTGGAGGTGAAAGTCCCTGTCTCTGCATCAACCACAACATTATAGCATCTGGCCCAACAGGAGCCCCTCTATAGACTGGAACAAAGGGCTTGCTGTCGGGACCACCTACAAAAAGCCACGGTCTTCCAGTGCGGGCCACCCACCATGGTCGTCCACCACGGACCAAATGGTTGACTTCCAACCCTCCAGCTTATACTCTAGTTCCAAGCTCGGCCACTCTTGCATCTGTTACTAGTCGAGGTCCTCCGCTGGGAGAGCGACCATGTGTGCAGTCTCCGACGTCTGCTGGGTTCCAGAGAGACCTTTTCTCACTCGCCGCAAAAAGGTGAGGACGAACAAATAGGCAGTGGGGGTTGATGGAGGAGATCCACAAGAAAAGTGATTGCCGCGGCGGTCATCGTTGACCATTGGTAGGTGGCCCTACCCTCGTCCTCTGCTCGCAGTAGAGGTTATACAGAAGACAAAATGGGCGAGGGAGAGGGTGACTCATATTGGGTCCTACGAGACCGATACATATCAGTGACTCGGACGGTCGCCTTTCACAACGGTGAAAAGGCGAACCGGGCGGACACCTAGGCGGGCTGGGCGCCAAGGCGGCCGCTCGGCCGCCTTACCTCCGCAAGGCCGACCCGCTAAACCGCCCCGCCCGCGGATCCGTTTAACACTTTAACCTTTTGGGGGGGGGGGGGGGGGGGGGGGGGGGGGGGGGGGGGGGGGGGGGGGGGGGGGGGGGGGGGGGGGGGGGGGGAGATGGTTCTAGGGGAATAGTGGTTCGAGATTGGTGTAAGGGACCACAAGATTGAGAATTTCCTATAGGCCGGGCAAGACCATGAGGATGAGGACGTGGTCCCTTAGAAAATTGTGATTAGAATTATGCAATTGAGGATTATAAGCTGTACTGGGTTGTTCACCCTCATGATTGTATTTTGAATTAGACATGTTAATTTGATTGTTCAAGCGAAACATTATGAAAGCAAACAATAGTTCAATCGAAGCAATGTTGCAAAGATATCAAACAATGTGAGATGTTTATGCTTGATTTTTTTTATTTCCTCCTTGGTGTGAATTAAATGAGTTTTGACAATGTTTATGTAATCCACTCACGGTAGGAACCTAATTTCAATGTGATTTGCTCCGGTGCCAACTAGGTAAACTCTCTTTCTCACCACATTTTTGGCCAACTAATCCCGGGGAACATAAAGATACAACCTGCTCAGCGTCCGTGAGGGAATCCACAGGTGCGGGGACTTACAGAGCTCTTGGACAAAGAAATTTCGCTCCAAAGAGATGGAATGCTCCATGGAGGGTCCTTCCAAGTCCAAGAGGGTGTAGGAGATCCTAAAGGTGTAGGGAGAGGAGGTCTCCCAAGTCAAATGCACTATGAATGCAAGCTAATGCAAAATCTAGGCTAAATCTAGAAAATGGTAAGAAAATTATAGCCAAAATGAATGTATAACAATATACAAGAAGCGTACAAGATGCAACCAGAGAGGATGACAAACAAAAACCTGATGAATGATATGACAAAAGAGCTCTCAGGTAGGGACTCACCTGAACGTAGTACCCACAGGGAGCGCATGGATCGCGGTCCGAATGAATACTGCATCCTAAGGAGATCAAAAATGATGACAAACTAACATAGGACAAGGATAAACACATAATGCAAGGATGACGGATGAGAAGACAGATAACGCGGTCTGAACCATGGCCGTGTCTAGACGCGGTTCTGGATACAGTCACGATCAAACAAAGGGGAGAAAATTGAGATAACTATGGAGAAATCTTACACACACATAAACAAATCAATAAGTAGGCAGGCAGAAGAATGGATGTGATGGGCACAAAGAGTCCCACCGTGATCGCCAAAAGATGTGGATAGGAAGATTGACCACCCAAAAGAAATGATGATAGATGAATGATGAAAAAGGGGGGAAGTGAATAACAAGGAAGAACAAAATAAAAGCCCTAAAAATACTCCCTGAATCAAGAGAAGGGTGAGGGATTGAAGGACCTCAGTGAAGCATAGCATCACCCTCCTCTCTGTGGTTGAGTCTCCTGGGTTGTATCCCTCTGCAATCGACGGCCACGGGTGGAATTTATAGGTGAAGGTAAAAATAGAAACCTTAGACCAGAATCTAAGAGATCTAAAGATTGGAGGCACAAAACAAGGCAATCCTGCCGATTAATGAGGGGGAAAGGCTTCTAGAAGGATTAGGAACCTTCCTTGATCGATTCGAGCTCCGAAATCTTCCCAGAATGGGTTCAAAAATTGGAAAGGATGGGTCTCGGCCGGACAGGGTTTCCAACTGAGAATGCGGTCACCACAAGCACCGCATTCTTGTTAACGCTTTCCCATGATAAAACGCGATGAATATTTACTGGTCAAAGTGGCTGGTCAAAGAGTCAAAGCTTTTTACAAGAATGCACCCTACATAATGGCTGCGATGATAAGAACGCGGTAACCAGATACACCATGTTCATGTGAGCTAGCCAAGACCTCGGGCCGATATCCAGGATACAGAAGTTGAATTCAAGGGCTGAAAATGGATAGAAATATCTCACAAATAGCCCCTAAAGTCAACCAATTGAGGGTCAATTGGGACGTCAACTTAGGAGAATAAGAAAAAGGGTGTTGAACCCCCTTTGTGTGAAAGTTCTTACTTGATAGATTTTGATGATGATCAAACACTACATGAGTCTAGAATGAATGTTTGCTGAATAAATTTGAATAAACCTATTTTGGACTGCTATAGTATAAACCACGTGCATTTGATCACTATTACACCTTAAATCATGATTCACTAGTGTAGTAAATCTAACCTAAAAAACTAATAAATCAATATAAGATAAACATGGGTAAACACAAGATGGATGCAAATAACATGAAAAATATGAAGAATATGGTAAATAGAAATGCAAGAATATGGAAGATCACGAATAGAAACCACAAAGACAAACCAAAGAATAACATGCCTGGGGGCTGCCCCTGGGTCTGCAGAGCACAGAAGCCGGTCTACTGATGATCGCTACTTGCAGGTATCGGTCTGGTGGTGACCACTATCTGCAGGTGGACACTTGTTTGCAAGTGGTGGTCCCTTGAGGACCGCTATATCAAGGTGGCGGTCTCTTTGGAACCGCTACCTCCTCCCAGAATCGAAAACTGATTGAACTAAATGAAAAACTTGAAGATGCTATCTAAACATAAACACACACACTAAACAATCATAGGAAAGCAAGAATAATGTGAAGGGCTCTAGGCATCCCACCATGATCGCCAAAAAATAGATATAGGTAATTAATCCGCCCCCAAACAAGGATAAACAAGCATACAAGTATAAGCGTGATAAAGCAAAAGGGGAAAGGGGCGATGAAGATAGAGATGCATACCATGATTGCCACCAAGGATTACATCGCAAAAGATTAAAGAGAAGATGATAATGGCACTACGTACCTTGGAAAGATGGGGAAGAAGAATGGGGCCGAGAAAGGACCGCCACAACGTGATCGCGCTCAATGAAAGGGGTGCAGGAAACTTCGTGGGCTACACCTCCTTGTCTTCCAATTAGCTAGAAGACAAGGGCCTCACGCCCAAACTCTTGCCTTTCTTGCAAAACAAAGCCACATAGAGGATAAAACCCATTAGAAATATGCATGTGCAGCATCAATCTCATATGTAGAAATAAGCATGAAAACAGAGGGAAGAACGCACCGAGGGTGGGTTTTTAACTCCCGTAGAATGGACAAAATAATAGGGGTGTGTGTGTGTGTATGATGAAGATGAGTGTAAAGATGACATAAAATGTAGTAGAATAGCAGTGAAAAGCGTGATGCAAACACGCATGTGTGCATGAGTAAGTGTAGAAAACCCGAGTGCAAAAAATAGAAGAGAATGGAAAGACAACAAAGGAAAAGAAGCCCTAAGAGAAGGAGGATGAAGGAAGGAGACTTTCCTGGTGATTGGGGGTCAAAGAAGAGACCCGGTAATGTTGCATGGCTTCGCCCCTCGTGAAAGAATGCCCTCCTGCGAGCCCACAGCCCTAGGAGACTATTTATAGACTTAGAAAGCCCTAGCTCAGAATTTGGAGATAAACATCAAAAAGAGAGGATTTTGATGGATAAATCTACGAAAAATTGATGGGATAATACCCCTAGAAGGGATAGGAAGTGACTTGGCATGATATCCTTGGTGAAGATGGCTCCAATTAGGACTCCAAGGTGTCCTCGGCCGGAGAAAACAGAGTCCATGATGATCAGGACTCTGCAACGAGAACACGGTCAGTCGCGAGACCACCACCTGCAGAATGCGATCAAGCATGAATCACGAACTGGCAAGGAAGAACAGGGCCCGAAGACCTACATCGACGCAACCACGGGCATAGGGTCGACACAGCCAGGAGGCAAGCACAATGCGGTCTGGTGATGACCGCGACCTCATGATCACGGTCAACTCCAGACTGCATCCAGGACTGGTCAGCCAGTCAGATGGCAGTCTCTGCAAGACCTCTTCCAGAAGGAACATTAGGCCTGAAAATGAGAAGGCCAAGGGAAATGGCCTCCAAGGCTGAATGGCCTGGAAAATGATAAAAAATGAGCTCGAAAGGCACTCATGGAACACACTAAAATAATAGAAAATTCAGGACATCACGAAAGATGGATAAGAGAAAGAACCCAACTTGCAGGCTGAAAACGGGTGTCAACAATGACTTGATTTATCATTTTGATTTCTGTACATAAATTTCTAATCCTCGGCTATTCAATTTCTAATAAACCTCATCTTGTAATTTCCCCATCGTAATTTACTTCTGTGTACTTTCATTTATTTCAATTTGGTTACTTGAAATCCTTCTAGTCATCGTATTCTTGTTTGAAAACATCGTGCTGACCCCCCTCGCTACGCCGGTCGACAGATCAAATTGGTCCGGTCGATTGACCGACGTAGGGTGCTTTGGTCAACCGAGCCAATGGGCTAGTCTACTGAATTGCACTAGATTTGCCCATGTCAACCCCCGGTTGACCCGGTTGTCAGCCAATGGTCTACCTATGGCCCGTGGTTGTCCCGGACACCCTGTGGGGACTGTGAGCATATCTTTTAGTGTCCGGAGGTACCATCTTATCTCGATTAGCATGCCCGTGGGTTTTAAGGGTCCAGTTGACCATCTGGTGTTCTGGGCTTTCGTGTTACGCTTAATCGAGTCCCTGTGCATTGGCCTGAGTGTGGAGCGTCATTCCCCCACACCGACAGTTTCTCTGGAAAGTGGTTTTAGTGTGGGCCTTACGTATGGCCTATGGATTGTGAGCTTCGTCACCCAACCTGGGGCTGGAGGATTTATTAGCTTCCCTTTGGAAGGGATTAGGGTTGACGGTAGTGAGCCACCCTAATAATTATAGTACCGTGGTTCTTGACCCTAGGTTTAAGGTAGATTATCGACATGGAGCCATCTTGTGTGACGGTCTTACCCCGAGTTGCATGACTCAAAGACCATTCGATTTATTAGGTCTAGATGGTTGTCCCAAGTTTGGTGGCCCTAAGTCACCTGGTACTCGTTTTAGTCGCGATGGGTGCATGCGTGGCTTTTGGTGTTCATGTTCAGTGAGCCTCCACTAGTCATAGCCCGATGACACGCGGGTGTCGACCCACCTGGGAGTGGTGGCAGGGTTACCTGAGAGAGACGATTTTTAGGCTGGTTACTGTAGGGCCCCTCATCTTTGCAGCCTGAGTCTGGGCTGGAGGGAAAAACCAGCTAGAGGGTCTGAACTAGAGCACATGGTCTGTGTGTGCACACATGGTTAGGGGCATCAGACCCACACTAACGAGTGCGACCCCAGCTTATCCTTGTTTGTGGTACTTGGTGTGTGTCTTAATTTCCACCTGGGGTGTGTAGGGAGACACTGTGGCGCATTGTAAGCCATAAGTGATGCAACTGGCCTTACTTCTAGTAGGCAGGTACTTCCGTCACATGATGTGATATTCTCGGGACTCGAGGTTCAGTTTCCCATCTACGAGATGTGGTTTTGCGAGTAATTCTCGTGTGTTTTCTTGCTATATAGGTCTAGGGTTTCTGGTAGGGATTACCATGGGGTTTCTCTCGACGGTGTAGGGTTCACAACAATGATGTCATGATCATGCTCCTTGACCATGTGGTCTTGGGTTGGGCCTTCATCAGCAAGGGTAGGCCTCCACGACAACGGTGTCGTGGTGTTTCTTCTGGCAGCATAGCCAGGGTTTTCTTGTTAGTCCGGTGGTCACCCGATGATGAGATCGAGATTTGTTTCTGGTATTGTAGGAGCAGCTGTAGAGTGGAGATTTCATCGGCCACTGTGTTCTCTTTTACGGTTGTTCCTTCCGTCATCATTGCTGTTGTTGTTGGTTGTTGTTGTGCTACTTTACCACCGTTGTTTTCAGTTGGGTTCCGTGGGACCCCAATAGAGCCAGTGATATGAGGCTCACCCCCTGCTTTTTAGGTGTGGCAGTCCCTCTAGAGGTTCGGAGGAGCGGGGCATGGTTTGTAGTTGCCATCTTGCCGGGTTCAGTGTTCACTCGGTGTTGGGTACGTTTCCCTCACTGTAGACTGTACTTTATTTGGACTGGACTTTGTAGTTTAATTAAAAATGTAATTTTATTGGTGTCATATAAACTGCTAATTATAGTTGTTGCCTATTTTATTTCCTATCTCTATGTACACCACACACACCTTTTAGCCGTTCTGAGCCCTTCGGTTCGTGGGCGGGGGGCCAAGATTCGAATGGTATGGGGTTATTCCCGATATTCGGATCTTGGTTCGTTACACTTTATAGAGGCGCCAGTTCCTTAAGTCACGTCCATTTAGACAGACGTCAATTCATTATTTTCCAATTTTATAAATATTTTAATAAATAAATAAGATTTGGCGTCTCTATAGAGGCGCTATTTCATAAGTAACGTCTGCTATAGTAGACGCCATTTTTTTATTTTTTTAAATTTCTATATATTAAACCCTTTTTCCTTTTCTTTTTCCCTTTCTTCTTCTTTTCCTCTTCTCTTCTCTCCCGTGAGAGCTCCCCCTCCTGACCGTTGCAAGCTTCCTCTCCCTTGTCCGATAGCACGCGGCGTCCTCTTCCTCTCCGGCTGCAGACGGCGAGCTAAGGGGAGGCCATGGCGACGACAGCGGCGAGGTGATCGTTGCGGTGGCATTTTTGCGGCGAGGGTGTGGAGATCGTGGTTTGAACTTGGATTCGAGATTGATGGTGATCCGATGGTTTTCGGGCTTCTTTGAGGTAGGGGGACGGATCCTTGCCATCTTTCCCGCATTCTCCGCGATTTCTAGGCCGAAGAGAGGTCGAGAGGGGCTTGTTTTGTGTCGAGGTGGGAAAATGCATGATTTGGGATATGAGTGCCGGATCTAGTGTTTCTTGAGATTTTTGACCGATCTAAGGGCATTAGTTGATGCTAGGGGGGTTGGGGAAGAGTTCCCCTTTGTATTGCCCTTCACGGGGTGAATGGGGTGTGGATCGAGCTTTCCTTGCGGCTGTACGCCGTTTTCGGCTCGATTTTATATTGCGGTAAATACAGGGGTCACGTTCTTAAGGAACGCGACGCGTCGATGGGTTGAGTTCATCGGGAAATATGAAAAGTGTGGCAGTGGAGATCACACACGGTCGACCGGTCACATTTTTTCTTATCGCACCCATCGACTTGGGCGCCTTCTGCTCGGATTGCTTCACCCTCGGAGGGCACGTTCTGTTAAAGCGCCTCCCCTGGGGGTCGCGTTCCGACTATATCACGCTGCCCAGGGAGGTCGCATTCCCATGGGATCGCGATGCCTTAGGGGGGCACGTTCCTCGTCGCGCCGCTTCTGAGGGGTGCATTCAACTTTTCCATTATGCAGTGTCTTACTTTAGAAGGGTTGTGCGCCCATCCGTTTCAGGGGTTGTTGGACCCTATTATTGTCTCATCTTATGTGCTCCGTCGGTCTGCGCCACCGAGAGTCGGTGTGGTGCAGTGGGCTATTCTCGCTCCTCGTCAGCGTGATGAGCGATGGTTTCCGTGAGTTTGAGTCTTACCTCCAGTGACCCATCCGCTAGTCGTAACTTTCTTGCGCACGCGTGTGTGGACCCACTTGGGAGTGATGGAGAGTGGATCCAGAGAGACGGTTTTTAAGTTAGTTACCGTAGGGCCCCTTCGCGTAGCCTGAGTCTAGACTTTGGGGAAGAACTAGTTAGAGGGCCTGACCTAGGGCGCATGGTCTGTGTGTGCACACGTGGTTGGGGGCGTCGGACCAGCGCTGACGAGCGTGACCCTAACTAGTCCTTGTTCGTGGTATTTGTTACTTGTCTCAGTCTCCGCCTGGGGGATATAGAGAGACACTGGGCGCGGTGTAAGACGTCAGGAGACGCATCCGGTCTTACTTCTTAGTGGGTGGTGCTCCTATCTTCTGGCAAGTACAGACTTGTGTTTTGTTGGACCATGGTCGGTTCGTTCACTTGTACTGTTGGTCGTAGTGAGATTTTCCATTTATTTCTTGTTGTTACTACCGTACTTCTCTTGTGTAGTGTTACTTTCCTCGCTGTCTCATTTTCTTATCGTGAGGTGGGGGTCCACGCGATCCCTACTGAGCCTATGAAATGAGGCTCACCCTTGTATTTTCAGATGAGATGGGGTCATCGAGAGGTGCGTCCGAGACTCCGCATGGTTCCTGCAGTCAGGGTTAGTCGCCAGTTGCTTGAGCCAGGGTATGTCCCGTGTACCTGTACTTTTCCTTCTGTTGACTATACTTATTTTGGACATGAGATACTATGGACCTCGTAGCTGTTTGGTGAATATTTGTTTATTTTCATGCATTATTATTTAGATTATTGAGTTATTTCTATAGTTATTTTAACTTCTTGTGTGCCCTCACGTCATCCTTTAACCCTTCCGAGTCCTCAGACTCATGGGTGGCGGGCCAAGGTTCGAGCCGCGTCGGTTCCTTTCCGGTACTCTGATTTTGGGTCTCTACAAAGAGACCAGGGTAGAGATGTCTTGTGTAGGCCTTTTAAATCCTATTAAATGGTGGTTCCCAGGTCTGCCTGAGGCCTTCACATCCGATCCAGCTCAGCCCTTGGCCCC
This sequence comes from Amorphophallus titanum, assembly GCA_024336825.1. Lineage (NCBI taxonomy): Eukaryota > Viridiplantae > Streptophyta > Magnoliopsida > Alismatales > Araceae > Amorphophallus > Amorphophallus titanum. Next base: position 3,878,865 of record JANBPO010001714.1, on the reverse strand, counting down.
GCCAAATGTGCACCTCCTATTGGGTGCACACTAAGAGTGGCACTTGGTACTCACGAGTGGTGTGCATCAAGTGTTTCTCATCCTTTGATACCCTATTTTGAAGACCATTTATCCCCACTCACTTCTTGTCCAAACCCAATCGTAGTAGCTCTAACATTGCAATAGTGTGTCCCGCTCATCGATTTTCGACTCCTCCCGGCCTATCTATTCGACCTCTCGAAGTGGCCCTATTGAGTCGGTGTGTGTCAAGACCTAGCAGTATCTGGAGATCTTTGGTGATTGCAGGGCTTCCAAGTCTGCTGAGACCAATCCTGGATAGTTCAAGGTCAACTAGATATCTCGTGGTTTTGTGCATAATCCATGCCACCGTTGGGGTGCATGTCTTTCGAAATATTGTTGCTTGTTCAGCTGCAAGAATGTGGAAAGTAGCTGTAAATGGCTTAGTAAAGCTTGCAGCCTTCAAGAAGGAACACACCAAGATGCTCTTCGACCTTTGTATGGCCCAGAAGATTGTCGAGTTGCCCGAAGTCCGCAAGCCAGACGAGGCCCAAAAAATCGACGATCCCAGCTATTGCCCGTATCATCGCATGCTAGGTCATCCGATTGAAGATTGTTACGTCTTCAAGACTCAGGCCCAGAAGGTGATCTGAGACGGCCTCGTTCAAATGAAAAGCGATCTCGTCGATCCCCCACAACCACATACGTGGTCCAGACCAGCCAAAGTAGCACGTGTGGTTCACTACTCAGCTAATGTGATCCACATGATGGCGGTATTTTCTCTCTCTGATGATGAAGCAGAGGAGTCCGACACCAGTCAAAGAGAGCTTTCACTCTGGTACCCGGGGTGGAGGCCCTGGCACGATCACAGACCTCTCTCCTTCCCCAGGGAGAGGACCCGATGACTCTTCGATGTTCTCGTCGAGAGGGGACAGATCATGCCTTGCGATCCACCGATCGATTACACTCACTGGGACTTCAATCACCCCTAGTACTGCCCTTTTCATGCTAGGATCTGCCACGCGATCGAGTCTTGCGAGGAAGTCCAGTACCTCAGCCAGGAACAGATCCAGTGGGAGTAGATCGATGCTGAGGGGAATTCCATGACACTCGTCAGACTTCGACAAGCCGTCGAGAAAACGCTGAGTATCACCAGAGACGCACAAGAGCAGACAGACCCTCCTCGGGAAAATGGGCACGGGTTGCCTTACCAGCACACCTCAGAATGGCTTGAATTCCAGACCGACAATCTGGAAGCTCTCGAGCGATTGTGGAGGCGCCGGGAACAGGATGCCCATCAGGAGATGGGGCCAAGTAACTTCTCAGTCAATGTCATCCATTCTCTCGCCCCTCCGGCCTCTCTTAAGCCCCTGACATCATCCGTCGATCAGCTGGCCTTCGCTACCTCAGCCGTACACTGGTGACCTTGGCAAGAGCTAGAGTCTCTCCCTTTCTCTAGAGAAGACAGTGTCAGGCTTCTTCAGGTCCTTCTTAGCAGAGAGAACATCCTGGGGGGCAAGGCGACAATGTGCTCCTCAGGCCCCTCTCACTCTCCTTCCACCTTATTGCTGGCTCCAACCCTCCGAGACATGAAGGGGAAGCAAAAGTTTGGAGAGGCCCCAGCCTGATCAGGCCATGTCCTCCCAGCAGGCGAGCCACCGGGCCTTCCCCGCTTTCCCTGCAACCCAGCTCAACCTGTCAGGGTGACATCTTCAGAGTCTTCAGCTACGCCAGTTTGTGAGTCAGGGTTGCCACTGCAAGGGCCATCCAACGTGTGAAACAATGATAGTTGCGGGGGCAGCAGTGCCCCGAGAGACCGCTGGGTGTTGCCCAACCACGCCCTCAGCTAGACTATAAAGGAAAGGCTAGGAGGCAGGATGTCAAGCATGCTCCCCAGGCCGCTCCTCAGCAAAAGCTCTAGCCGCTGCGGCTAAGGCTTCAAACAGCGCATACGTCTTTGGACGTCGGCCCCAGTACACCAACTCGACAGGAATTGCCTCCCTCGCTATTGCGGTTAAGGCATCAAACCACGCACACGTCCTCGGACGCCAGCACCAATCTATCGGTGCATACCAAACCTCTCCAGCCACCACGGCTAAGGCATCAAACTATGTGTACATCTTCGGACGCCAACCCTAGCATCCCAGCCTACCAGGAGCTACCACTCGAGGTCATCGAGCAAGCAATCAATGCTACCTTCCAAATACAACAATCGGATGGTGCCTGGATTGAGATTCGGGTGAAGAAGAGCCGCCAACCTCGCTCTATTAAGTCATCAACCTGACAGTGTCCCCATGGGGATCTGTTAGCTCCAGCCCCAGCACCTCCTCCTCCGACTCCCCTGGAGGTGGCCATCGCCAAGAAACGGGAAAAGAATAGAAGGAAGAACCTTAAGAGATGACTCAAGAGGCAAGCCGATCAAGTGGCTGCCCTGCAATTCCCAGCGGAGCTAACACCTCTCCAGAGGCTACAGCGGTTCATCGATAGCTTGGAGGAATACCTCCCTCCTTCTCCTACCGGTCCTATCCCACTCGATAGCTACATCCTTAGATTTTATATGATTCATGGACTTGTTTAGTTGGTTTGATCATAGCTTAGGTATTAGGCTTTAATTAAGATAACATAAAATTTATATTGGCTCTAAATATAAAATATTTAATTATCCTTAAATTTCAGACGGATTCGGGTGTTACACTATGGGCCTTAATAGCTGAAATGAGGAAATGGGGTGAAGAAGATCGAATACCTTAGAAATAGAACGAGGGTCTCCGAGACTGTTGAAAATAAATCCTCTTTGAATTACAATCCCCTATGGCACCATGGCCCTCAAGCTAATCCATACTCAAAATCACATCATAATCCTTCAACTACAATGCATAGAGTCGAGCCAGCACATTCTGCCCTTCAATCAACATAGGCACCCTCTCTAAATAATAAGGAGTGATCATAAAATCACCCGTCGGCAACTCCACTGCCAGATCACAAGAAATCTCAATAGTAGACTCTTGAGCACAAGAAATGAAATCCTCAGATATACAAGAATGAGAAGTGCCAGAATCAAATAGAACGCGGGTCACCCACCTAAGAACCATAACCATACTTTCCACCAACTGGGATGTCTCTGCCTCTACACGTGTCACATCCATCATGTGCCCTCGAGATCTCTGCCTCCCTACAATAGCTAACCGCAGCAAAGGTGGAATCTACATCTACTACTAGAACTACTACTGCGACTGTTGTTCGGGGTGAAACTATTGAGGTTGGAACTGCTATTGTTGAAATTTACGCGGTGGCTACGGCCTCTGAGGGCAATCACAAGCCATGTGCCCCACCTGATCACATTGGAAGCACGTCACAGGCATCTGACACGGTCTACCGGGGTGAGAGCCACCACACCGTGCACACGATCCTCGCTGTCCACTCATAGAACCCTAGCTTTGAAATGGCACTGGCTGCTACACACTACCTACCAAACTTTGCCTCTAATCCTGTCAACCATGATGTCTCCTACCAAATCCTATCTTCCAAAACATCCGCTTGATATTCAAGCCAAAAGATGTGGAACCCATAGCAGAGGCCACTGAAGGAGATGGCCTTGACCTGCCTAAGCTCTGCTGAGTTGTACTCTACTACTGAATAGAACCTTGTTGACCTTGACTTATCTACACCTGCCCTATCTTGGCTGGCTCCTATGTCCTTGACAATTCTTCCTCCAAATCTGCGATTGCTTGATAGGCTGCCTCCATATTAGTCACACGGGTAGCAACCACCACATGTCTGAGTTCCGCCCTCAATCCTCTAATGAACTGTCGGGACTTCATCCTCTCATCAGCCATAATGTGAGGCACATAACTGCCCAATTCAATGAACCTGGAGCGATACTACATTACAGACATGTCTCCTTAAGTCAGCTCCATAATTTGATACATATTCTTGGATTTGACATGTTTGGGGCTGAAAATGCACTCAAATGCTTCAAGAAATTCCTGCCATGAAATCTACCAAAGAGGGCGAGATTGAAATGCTGACTCCCATTCTGTAGTCCACCATGACAAAGCTGGGCCCTACAGTTGATAGCTCGCCAACAACACCTTCTCATCTTCCACACACTCCATGGAGCAGAACACCCTTTCCATAACATTGATCCAAGCTCTTGCTGCATCTAGGTCCGAATGTCCCTTGAGTTGAGCTAGATGGAACTGAAAAAATTCCTTCAACGGTCACCCACGGTCCCCTAGAGATGAAGAACCCTCTCTGGCTTCCCTACCATACTGCTAGAGATAGAACTAATACATGCCTTCGATGAACTCCTCTCATCCTTGCACTCCTACAGTTGTCACGCCAGCCGCAATCGATGCCTTGCTCTGACCCTCTTTGTCCTCAGTCGACTGCCCTTGTTGGAAGTGGGTCCTCCTCCTAAGCACCATAATCTTATAACACAAAAGGGGAGAAAATGGTGGAATCAATAAAACATGTTCTACCCTATACTAGTTGCCAATAATACTACACATCGTGGACATTTTGGACTATTGTGACCAATTTAGAGTCCTACACATTCCACAACCACACTCTGATAACATCTATAATAGCCTAATATTTGAATACCGAGGGCATGTTTCACCAAGAAAGCTTCAATTTCAGCCACCACATTGTTCAGATAGTCAAATGATCATATTTTCATACCAATCATCTTTTCTAGTACCTCCCTCCTGAGGTTCTATTTACAGATTTGTACAGCATCCTCTTGATGCGGGGGCCGCTTGCATCTCATCTCGAGGTTCCTCTACCTCTTAATATAATCGAGAGCCGTTTCATCTGGCCTCTGCCTTGTTGAGTATAATTCCATCATTGTAACCTCCCTCTCGGTGACATGGAACCTCTCTCTGAACTTCTTCTGCATATCCAGCCAGTCACTGATCGACCCAGTCGGTAGGCTGGAGTACCATTCAAATGTAAACCCGGTTAACGAGGACCCAAAGAACTTGAGCAGATATGACTCGTCTGTAGCAAGGTCTCCCATGACGGTCATGTAGTATACAATATGTTCTTTCAAGGACCCCTACACATTGAATTTGTCAAATTTCGACAGCTTACTGATTCCCGGAGGCAGCCGCTTGACTGCATGATGCAGTGGGTATGGCACCCAATAAGCATCAAATGTAACATAATCACCTTCACCCCACTCGACAAGCTTCATCTCGATCATCCTTTCCACCATTAGTTTGTTTACGGTAGTCTGGTCAACTGACTCGGGGTAGAAATGTACTGGCTATAGATATGGGATGACTAGAGTGGTCACCTATGGTGGAGGACGCAGCAACGGTGCCTGATGCACCTAGGGTAGCACTGGCGGCAACAACGACTGAGGAGGATGCTACTGGGTAGTAGCCTGGCTGTGCTCGGCTGGTTGGGACAGGGTGTATAGTGGTGGAAATTCGCCTGAGTTGGCCCCTCAACATTACGATTCGGCTTGCAGCTCGGGTTGTTTAGAGACCGAGGTTTGTTCTACTTTCTCATGCAGCTGCTTCTTCAGAAGTTCTATCTCCTGTCAGTACTTCTGTAGTAGCATCAACACCGACAGATCCAGTGTCGCCATGCTAGGGATGTCTTCAACTATCTCCTCTGAAGCACCTTCAGACAAGGTGGTTAACAACACCTCATCTTCTTCAGTCGTCACTACATTAGCAGTCAACGTAGTGACCTCTTCGAAAACCACTTGTTTTCCCTTCGCCGCCTTCAACATTTCTTTTGCGGCTTCACCTCTTCTAGTATTTGGCCCTAGCCTTTTGGCTAATCGGGCTAGTTCCTGGGGCTCCTCAGGCAGACTCCCATATTTACTGGCCACTCCGGCCATCTTGTAGGTCACAACCTGCATCCCTTTCTCCTGTCTGCAGACATTTCTTTTGGTTCGACCATGGAAGGTTAATCTCTCAAACACAGATATTCTTCTTTTCTCCTCCTGCTGGGGAAGGGCTTCATCAGCCTCACCCTCCAGGCCGTCTTCGTATCCATTGTCATCAACAGATGATGTCATTCCTCTTTCTTCTTCTTCTTCAGTTGCCGTCAGTAAATAGTCTTCTTCTTCAGCCACAGCTACTTGAAACAATCTTTGCTGGCCTAATGTGGGGTTTCCCAGACCCCTGAAATAGCTTCAGACCATGTTGGTCATTTCTTCTTGACCACGTCCTTGGTGGAGGACAGGGGACAATTGTCGACCTCCCATCGGATGGATGTAAGCTAGCCGGGCTCTCCTAGCAGGTTGATCAAATCTTCTCCCTACTGTAGGGATGTTGGCTTGCCGGGCGTAGGCCCTAAAGGTAGCACAGCGTGGAGGGTCCATAGCCGTCTCTTCTCTTCTTGGGGCCAAGCCCCTTTCATTCCTCTGATGGGGACATCTCTAGCCCTTCCACATTTTTTTGAGACTCCTGATGCTCGCTAGTAGTGCTACATCTTGTTCCCCACTTTATTTCCAGTCACATGATGTATTTTTCATTTTTTTGAGTCTTATCATGTAATGTCCCTTTTATTTAAGTCACGTACCTAGGTTAGTGAGTTATTTGCCTATGTTAGAGTCAATTAGGCCCCTTTAATCACCCTTGGACATGTTTGGTCTTTGGTGTAAATGTCAAGGGTATAGTGGTCCTGTAAAAGTATGGACTCCTATAAATAGGACATATCCTAAGAATATACCTTCATCAGACTTGGTATCAAACTTACCAATGTCCTCCTTACCGTTGTTATGGATCATAAGGGATATCCAAATGGCTTGAAGTGACTGACCTTGGATTTCTTCTCTTTGTACAGCTCGTAGGGCGTCTTCTTCAGAATTGGCCTAATCATGGCGTGGTTGATGATGTAGCGTGCAGTGTTGACTGCTTCTGCCCAAAAGTACTTGGGGAGCTGTTGGCACCTGAAATATAATTAGATGACAATCATACCTGAACGATGGAAGGATGCGGCCCGCCAAAGTGTAAAAGTTGAAGAAAATCAACAAAGAAAGGTCCTCTCGGACTGCTGAAGTCTCAGGTCACCTGACAAGAGCATCAGGGACTCCGCAGCTCATCACCTTAGGATGTTCAGAAGAAGTCTGCAACAAATCGGTAATGTCATGCGGCCTGCCAAAATCAACAAATCGGTAATGCCGTACGGCCTATCCAACAAACTGGCATCGATTCGGTCGTGCCGAACAAACCCCATCCTTCGTTTGATCAAGATGATAATATACCTGGTGGTCCACCACCTAATAAGAAACCCTCCCGAGGTGAAGAGACGTCTCTGGTTCCTCAGAACAAGGTGCCGAGGGCCATGTCAGCGGAAGACCCGAGTGACTCAGCTCGGGTACATCTTCTTGCCGGAAAGGTCCATAAGTGACCGAATAACTGCTCAGCCAGGGCAAAAGTGCTCTGAGTGGTGACCCACTCGATGAGGAAGCCACGCGTGTGCACAGAACAGGCCTGGTAATACAAATCACAGCACCAAGGGTCATGTCAGCGGAATACCCAGGTGACTGAACCAAATGCACGGCTTGCACCAGAAGTCGTTATTTCCAAGTCTGACGGCCTGCAGGGTGTTTTTCCATGTTAGTCTAGCAAGGTCAAATTAACACAAGTTCAAAACAGCCCCTGAAGCCGGTCTGGAACTCATGAACGAACTCGACCCGATCAAATGTCATAAAATGAAGCTTAAAATGGCGCTGCCATATGAATCCGTTGCTGGTTAAAACGGCGCACAACATCCTAACCCAGTGGCATCCATTCCGGCGTGCAAAATATGCTTCTCCCAACTTGATTCTGGCGCGCCCATCGGCACGCTGTATTAGCGATAGATGGTCACTCCTCTATAAATGGGCTTTATTCACAAGATAAAAGAGGAGGATTGGGGAAGAAGAAAAGCTACCAGAGCGAAGAGTCTTCAGGGAGATCATCTTCCAGCCTTCTGTAGAGAGAGATCCAAAGTGAGGAGGGAGACAGATCTTTTTCGATACTCTGTTCTCATCACGAAATAGAGTGGGTTTCGTCACCGTCTCTGGGCATTTTCCCATCACCTTTCCCCCTAATCTACCATTGTCTATAACGCGTATGGGCGATGATATGAGCCCAGGGCCCTATACCCCTATTTGATCTCTTCTCTTCATAGTTGTTGCTTTCCCTACCTCCTGCTGTAAGCTCCAGGGGTCGTGATGTATTATCGTCGGTCTCTGAGTGGCAACGCTGGGCCGTGCTCATGTATATGCCATCTTGACTCTTCTTCTACAATCTAATAGTGTTTTGCATGTGACTACTCTGTGCATCTTAGTGTTCCCTTTCTTCTCTGCTACACTTCTCTTTATACTACTTGTGCGATGTCATTTGGCTTTTTCTTTCGATACAAGACGTGCCCTGGGCTACCTAAGGGCTATATCAACATCATCCCCCTCCCTGGGGTCTCTTCAATGGGTTGGTCGCATCAAATAGTCTGTGTTCTACCCATACTTCAGAGTTGCATATGCCTCTATGCACAATGCCAGAGCTGGCTCACTCACTGTTCCCCCACTCACGACTATGAGCTAGGCAGAGTATGGCTGCTCCCACAGCTCGAGTACTGTGTGTTTAAGCATCATAATCCTTCTCATATATGCCGTCTGTTAAGTGTTTGAGTGTGTGCCTTATATAGTGGCATCCGTTTGCTACCCCACTCCCTGTGAGCTCCGCAACCCATGTGCCTTCATAATTAACGATGTTTCTCCACCTGTCGGAACTTGCATTAAAATCTTCTCCCAAGATGCAAGGTTGATTTACTAAACCTCCAAACTGGATGAGATCATCATACAATTCTCTTCTAACATCCGCATCACAAGATGCATAAACATAGGTGGCATAGAAGTCCACATTGCCTCCATTCTGCACCTTAACATTAATAAATTGGGCATTTCTTTGCACAACCGATACTGACATTGAACATTGCCATAGTAGCTAGATTTTGGAGTTATCCTCCTGATTCGCCCAGCAACAATATCAGCCACCTCCTCAACATCACCAAGTTCCACCCGCTAGGAACTATGGCCCTCCACAACAACAAAGAAGGCCTCTTGGCCCTAAAAGATCCCAATATCCACCAATGCCAGAAACATTGCCGGACATGTTTAATGCACTTATGGCTGCACTATCTCTGCATAGGGAAAAACCCGTATGGCCCCAAAATGTTGATACCTCCAGATGTTGTGTCTTCCATAGACAATCGGGTCACACGGTGAAAAATTGTTTCGAATTCAAAGACTACATTTATGACATGAATGATCAAGGTGGGATTGACTGGGATGAGATGAGGCGATACATCGCCACCTTAAAGGCCAGAAGACCTCCTCCTAGACCCCAACTTCAGCCACAATAGCAACAACAACAACAAGAACAACAATAATAGCCCCAACAGTATCAACAACCTCTGCAGGTCCAATAACAACAACCAAATATGGGCATCATCCAGAACCCACTCCCGGAGCACCACCAGCCCAATCAACAAGTCAACCCTATGTGTTCCTTCTAGGAAGTTGGAAGAGGGTACGGCTGGCATGCGGAAAGCACTTCTATCCTCGCCACCAACCATGTCTCTAGCCAACCCCCTCACCTCATCCGAGCAGCACCTCTCTCCCATTGACCTATATCCCAACTCGCGACTAGGCCTTCTTCATTTCCACAACCGTCACGCCCTCTCATCCATACACCTACCACTAATTTCCCCTTCCATCAGCAAAAATCCTTCACACCTCCACCTATGTCTTCGAAAGCTCCCATCATCCCTCATCCCTCTACCTCGCCGTCTATCTCCACCACACCTCCACCAATACCCTTAAAACCCCTCATCATTCATCATCCATCCGAGGCTCCATCTACCTCCACCAGACATCCAACTATGCCTTCGAAACCCCTCATCATCCACCATCCATCCGAGGCCCCGTCTACTTTCACTCTGCCTCCACCTTCCAAACCCCTCATTTGGATCCCCCCACCCATCATCACACCTGCTCCACTGACCGTTCCTTCGCCACTACCACTTAAACCCCTTCTCAAACCTATAACTAACCCCATAGAGGTGCAAAAACCCCAAGTCATGGTGCTCCAGAGTGGAAGGATCTTCCACCGGGTTTTCCCCAAAATAGTCAGGCCCAAGAACAGTCTCAGCTAGATAGAGGAAATGAAGAACATACAAAGGAGTCCACCCCTGGGACACAGTATGATCTGCTAAATATTTGGATAAGATGCCTACCCAGATATCTATCCTTGAACTGATTAAGAGGTCCAAATCCCATCAAGAAGCATTAATGGAATATCTTCAGAAGGTCATGGTAAATAAATACCTCCTAGTCGAAAAGATCTTGACGGTGCTAATGTCGATGAGCACATAATCGGCCATCATATTTCATGATCACGAGCTTACCCCCAAGGAGGCTCAAAAATACGCCTTGTGTATTGCGATGAAAATCAATGGGGTGTCCGTGGACCCATGTTTGGTGGATACATGTGTGTCTATAAACATGATTTCTATGAACACCCTCCAATTGTGTGGGGCCGATACAGAACAAATAAGGCCTTCGACAATCACAGTCACAACATATGACAATAGTAAAAGGCCGCCGAAGGGGATGATTACCTTGAGTGTAGAGGTGGGTCCTATTATCGTTCCTACAAAATTCCATATTCTTGACTTGGACCCAACATTCAAGGGCATACTTGTTGCGTCTCTATGATTTTGATGATAGCAACACTATAAGCGTCATGAGTCTGAATGTTGTTTGACTACTGCATATGGACATGACTCTAAAGTTCCATAAGAGAGAAGCCTAACCTTCCACTCTATTAGCCTGGACTCAAATCTTTGCACCACCTGTCAATCACTATAGTGTAGGGTCCCTGGAGATGGTGATAGGTCCAGATAGGAGAAAGGACAATCTCTTATCTGACAACCCAATATAAATGTTGCTCTCCTGAGTGACCTCTCTTCCATGTTGATCCCAGCTATGCGGCTTTTGTTGAAATTTGAAGTTCACCTTCTGTCCACTGATTTTTTGCAGCAATTCCAACATCAACATGGTTGTATACAGTTGACTCTCTTGATCTGCGAGGAAAAGAATAGTGTCATTAACATATTGTAGATGATCGATGTCTACATGGTGGGTTCTTGCCTAGAAGCCTCTGATCAAGCCTGTCGTTTTAGCCCTCATTCACATCCTACTCAAGATATGTGCAAGTAGGACAAACAAGAGGGGATACATGGGGTCTCCGACGGGGTCCTCTACCATTGTGGAAGGATAGAGTAGGCTACCCATTAACCATGACCAAGAAGGATGCTGAGGAGATACATGCTCGGATCCATCCAATCCATCTATGATCAAATCCCGTCTTAGCCAAGGTCTACAGTAGGCAATGCCAATTCACACTGTTATAAGTCTTCTCAAAATCTAGCTTCAGCACTACCCCCCACTTCCTTTGGGTCTTCATGGCATACAAACACTCGTGAACAATTAGGAAATTCTTCTTTATATGTCTCCCCCTAATGAAAGTTCTTTGATATCTGCTATCCACTATGTCAATCATCCTGTCCAGTCTCATGGCTAGCACTTTGGTGCTAATCTTCTGTGTACTGTTCAGTAGACTAATGGGTCTAAGGTCCATGAAACTTTGTGCACCTTGTTTCTTAGATATAAGGATCAAAGAGAGTTTTCTTGATACCTCTCAAATGCGCTCTCCCCTCTTGAAACTCTCTTGGTGCAAGAATCAGATCTTGCTTAATAATTTCCCAACACTCGCGGAAGAACACAATAGGAAAGCTATCAGGGCCCGATGCTTGATCACCTACAAGGGAAAAGGCTCCCTGTCTGATCTCGTCCTCTATGAAGGGACTGGCCATACCTACACATTCCTTAGTAGAGAGCCGAGGAATAAGGCCATCTGCAATGCTAGGCCTGCACATCTGATGTTTAGTGAAGCGTTTAGAGTAGAAATCCTTGGCACACCCCCTAATCTTCTCCTCCCTAGTGAAAGTCTGCTCGTCAACTTTGATGGACATTATATGGTTGATTCTCCTTCCCCCTAAAGCAATCCTTTGAAAGTAAGTAGTATTCCTGTCACCTTTTTTGATCCATTTCTCTTTTGATCTTTCCTTCTAATATATTTCCTCTCGTGTGAGGATCTCTTCAAACTCTGCTCTGAGTGTTTCCCTACTCAACCTGTCAGCTTCATCCAGCAGCCCTACCTCCTCCAATTGGTCTAGAGCCTCCAGTTGTTGTAGGATCCTCTCCTTAGCCAATCTACGAGGTAAGATTTTATCAGCTCCCCAAACTTTGAGCACCAATGCTGAGTGCTTCAATCTCCCTACCAGATTAGCCATAGAAAAGTGGTCATGCCTCTGTACACTCCAAGCATTCCTAACTGTCTCCATGAATTCAGCCTTCCTACGTCAAAGTCTTTCAAATATGAAATCCTTGCATCTTCTCGTGGTGGCGGCTAGTCTTCAATAGAATAAATTTGTGATCCAATATCGGCCTGACCAAGTAGGATGCTTACACATGTGGCTAGTCTTCCCAATCCACTGGTACTAAGAACATATCCAACCTAGATCATGCTAGTGTCGCCCTCATATTTGACCAAGTGGACTGAGCATTCACCGATCCAATGTCAATCAAAGTTGCCTCCTCTATGAAGTCACATAAGTCCTTCATCTCTCCCGTGCAGGGGGTGACCCCCGTCCTCTCCCATGCCGCTGGAACTGCATTGAAGTCACCACCCACACACCACGACCAGCCCCAACTACAGTGGTAGAGAAGCAGCTCCTTCCATAGTGATTTCTTCCCAGCCGCTGTACTACCTCAGTCGAAAGCTGATTGGACCTGGTGACGCCTAAATGGGTGCAATGTCGCCTAAGCGCCCAAGGACCCCATGAACGCCTTGGGTCCCATTGTCACCTTGACAACTATGCCTACACTTATCAATCTTCTCCATCATGCTTCGTGTTCAAGTACCACAGAATCAATGAATGATCAATATGGTGCAGAACAACACTCCAGTAATTCTCTGGTTTATGTATCCTATCCAATGGTACTTGCCCAAGTGAAGGTTCACACATAGATAGCATAGTATACTCTAAGCTGTGATTACCCCGGCATGTACAAATACATGTACACAGGAAACACAAACATGACACACAATGCATCACACAGTTGCATAGGAAGAAAGAAATAGATGCATTTCTAGAGTGCACATGCAAGCACTGAAGGACAAGCATGAAGCAAATGCAATGCACTCCTCCCCGAGGACACATGCATACCCATGCATTCCCATTACAACACATACAAGCACATGCACAAAAAATGTATTTGATTATGAAAGTACTCACACACCCAAAATATGCATAATAGAATATGCCAAAAATGAACATGTAGGTGCTGGTGCGCACATGCACATACACAGAAATGCATGCACCCATAAAGAATGGTGCATTAGCTTTCAACCCTGCCCCTGGTCAACCTGCTGAGGGACTTCTTGCATGAGTTCACAATTTTATAGGGTGTTTCTTACATATACACAATCAACAAGAGGAAGCATGTGCAGAAGGTTATCATAAAGGTGAGCCACCCATCAGCGAATGAGACAGTTGGCAAATTCATCTGATCTTTACAGTGAAAATGTTTTTCAACTTAAAAGAACTTCTCGAAAAGAGGCAAAGAATCCATCATTTTTTTCAGATTAACTCTGACGTGTCTGGTCTGGCTATGTTCACAACGGCACTTCCAGCACCTATCTAGTAGCTAGTGTTCCAATGCATATGCATACATCAGTATACTAAAAATACCTGTAAAAACCAAGTCTACTTTTTGAATTTCCAACCAAATAAAACTTCTACTTTTTTATTTGCCATACGCCTACTTGAAGATCTTCCTTGTTTTGCCAAAGAGAGCATATTTGATCCAAAATGAAGTAATCAACAAAGTGAATTAGAAAACAGGATAACAGATGAAAACTTTTAAGAATCCTGCAGTAACACCAGAAGCTAATATTTGGGGGTACCTACCCTGTATCCACCATCAAACATTGCACGAAAAGCATCTGATGAAGCAAGTAATGCAATTCTGTGGGCATAGAATCGTCTCCCTGCACATGGTGAAAAAGAAAGAAAGAAAAGGAAAAGATCAATGTGAAATAAAAATATGAAATGAATTTATTGATAGGGGTAGGCTCAGTTGAGAGTGAATGGGGTTTTGGGAAAGGATGGGGATGGCTGCTCGGGTTCAATCCTGGCCTCCTGGGTGGTAAGAACTCCTGTGTTTTCATGCATGGTGCCCTGCCTCTATGGCAAGAAAGGGGAGAGGAGAGGTATAGAACAACTTGATCCTCAGATCAGAAACACATGAATCAGCAAAATGGGTTTTAGATGGCATTGTTCACACCTTCAACAAGGAAGGTAACATCAGACAGTGTAGGACTGTTCACGTACTGCTCACCCAGGTACACCTGCTATTAAGAAGCATCTATCAGCACGCAAACAGAGTACTGGGCAGGATTAAACAAATCTTTAACATAGATACAGAAGACTAAGGAGGATAAAACAAAATATCACTTTTTCTCCATACAAATTAATAAGACGTACCGCATCATTCCACTTTGATCCCAAGATGCAAGATGTAACGTTAAAATACAATGGTTTCACCAAATTCTTATGCAAATATAAGCAGTGAAATGGCTGGTGACTGGTGGATTAAACTGCAATCCTTGAAAATGAGGCAAAGTGAGAAATGATGGGTGGATTAAACTGCAAGCCTAGAAAATGAGGCAAAGTGAGAAGACAAATTACTGCCAGAGACCTATGTAGTCTGAGGCGTGAGGCGCCCGAGACGACCAGGGGGGCGCCTCATGCCTCAAACGCCTAGGCGATGGCCTAGGCGTTTGAGGCGAGATAGACAATAGCACTCGAAAACAATTAGGTAAGACTTAGATTCACCAAGTATCGAACTGATCGTGGTTAAGGACTAAGTGTGGCTTAAAGAAAGAAAATCAACTTAGCAATATGCGTGTGAATATTAAATATGTGTAGCAGTCTAATTAATTTAGTGTGTGTGATAATGTCAATTTGAACCCTTGAATGGAGATAGAAGAGATGGACAATCACACAGGTAATCAAACAATGACACAGTAATTTTTAAGGTGATTCGGGATCACAGTCGGGCTCCTTACGTCCACCCCTCACCAAAACTAGGTGAGGCTTCCTACGGTGCAAGTGCAGCAACACACATGGGAACAAGTCCCCAACAGCACGCTGATACACAGCTTAACGGGGATGAACCCCCCCCACACACACATTGTTTTCATAGCAACATACGAGGATGAACCCCAAACCTCACACACACGCTGCCGAACCACAGCAACACACGGGGAAGAACCCCAACACAAGCACACACTGCTAAGACACAGCAACACATGGGGACGAACCCCAAACAAGCACAAATGCTGACAAATAGCTTGACTCGTGGAATAGGCTCCTCGACCACACACACACAGCTACTCAGCAGCCAAAACACACTCTGATCCCTAAAATAGGCTACCAAAAAAAGCTGTAACCATAACGACTACACAAAAAGAAGCAAATTAAGAGTTTTAAAAATAAAATAATAAATTAAAATAAGAAATGCAAATGTAGCTTCAAATCTGGACTCGGATCTGAAACTGCTCTGTCTCTCTCTATTCAATGGCCAGACAATAACTTGGGGACGAAGACTCTCTCCAACTTCTTTCAGATTTTCCCTCTCAACACTAGAATCGCTCAAGCCAACTGTTAAGCTGCTCTCCTCTGTCCTTCTTCTCAGATGCTCTTAGAAAATGCTCAGGGCGTCTCACTTCTTCTCTAGAGCAAATGATGTTATTTATAGCAGAGAGTAATGGATAATTCTGATTTTCCAAACCATTTTCTAATTGGTCCACCTCAAAATTGAAATATTCTGACCTAGGACCTTTCCGGAAACCAAGCCACGTGTCTTGAGGGCGTGTGCCAATGATTGGGAGTAAGTGACCACGTGACCGCGGGGCCCGCTCAAACTCTACATGTGTTGTAGTTTCAGACGATATCAGTAGACCTAGTTGACTAATAGGTTGACTTAGTGACTCCTTGCGAGATCATCACTTCAATCGTGCTGAGCAAGTCTGTCGACTTAATGGAGACCATTGATCTTCAACCTCTGCTGACTAAGTCTTTCTTTGAAGTCAACACAGTGTTGAATTTGATGTTGCTTCTTGTTGCCTCTATCGCCTCTTCTTCACATCTGTCAACTGAATTTGAACTTGGTCGACTGATTTTTACCTTGTTATGTCAACTCTGTCTCTACTGATAATTTACTGCCTTCCACACTCTGCTCATCTTCATCCAATTTTGTTGACACACAAAATAGCCTCTTGAGCTTCTCATTCTGTAGTCTTGTGCCTTGTCTCAATCCTCAAGTTCTTCAGCATGCTCTTGCCTTTCTGCTGATGTCTGTCGACTTGAGACTGCACTGGTCGACTGAATATTGATTTGGTCGACTGATGTTACCTTGTTCTGCCGACTTGACACTGCACTTGGTCGACTGAATTTCCTGAGAATCAGACACTTAGAAAACTTTTCAGAACACTTAAAACATTCTAACCTTGACATATTTATCTAAGTTGCATGCACAAGATCAAACTAATATTTCATAAGTCATAGTTAGACATCATCAAAACATAGAACACAACGGGAAAAGAGTGCAAAGTACATTGGAGTCTAAAATGAAAAAAGAAGAAAAAAAAGATACTTGAGAGAGCTGTAGCCATATGATTTTATGAAGGTGGAGTGCTTTTTAATCTGGCTAAATTAAGGAGTTTTGAGATAATGTTTAAACTTGCAGGGCGATTTGAATCAATATTTAAGCCACCAAGTTACCATAAACTGAGAGTACCTCTTCTCAAAGAAATGGTAGAGAAAACAAATAGTTTGCATGTTGAATATATGTAACACGTCAGTACTAGACACCCAGTTGGTACCGATGAATACACACTTGGTTTGGATCTTCCGCCCAAATCAACGAACACACAAACTTTTCCTATCCCGCTGGGCTCGTTACAAAGCCTTTGACTTAGACATCCCATCTGAAGTCTATGAATAAACAATCCCCTTTGACCCAACACCAGCTACCAATCCCATCAGAATTGACCTCACCTCGCCGGCTTAGACCTTCCATCTATGTTGACAAGTGAAACCCTGCCTTTTTACTTCGCCATCGACCCCATGCTAATGACTAAACCACTCTAGGGCTAAACTTCTTGGCCCATGTGCTCACTGTGGTGAAGTGAACCACTCATCCCTTCGCTGAAGGGATGAGCATTTTCCCGTGAATTTACACCCGACAAATGGCTTGTCGGCTCATGAAATTATATGATAAAAAGTCTACACCTATGGGCCCCGTGCACTTGTCCCTCGTTTGAGCCATCCGCGGGTAGGCGGCATTTGTGGACACCTGGAATTCACCGCCCGGAGCCTCACAAACCAAGGGAAGGTTGGGTGCGTCGATGCGCCCTCGCCCCTACATTGATGCACATACCGGCACACTCGAGAACACAAGAAGAAAATGAAGAAAACAAAAAGGGCATGAAGGGGCCTCATGAATTGGTGGCCTCCCCATGGTAACTTGAGCTGGCGCCCATTGCAACTGATACATAGGCCTCCATACACCTCCCTTGAATCGGCCAGGCCCCCCTTGAATCGGCCAGGCCCCTTTGAACCGGCAAATAGAAGCAAAAAAAAAAAGGGAATTACCCTTGAACTGGTGTGGCCTCCTTGAATCGGCCAGGCCTCATCCCCCCTTGAGTCGATGGCAACGGGAGAAAGACGCAAGAAGAAGAAGGGAGATAAGCTTGTGGCTCATCCCTCCCCCATTGATCCAACAAAACGCTCTCAACCCCATTGATCCGACGGCAGAAGAAGACAAAAAAGTGTGAAATGTCACTTTACAACACTATTCATCCCTTCACGGAACTCTGTTTCATGCCAGATCACCTCAAGCAAAGCAGCAAGAAAGAAGGAGAGAAAGAAGTCCCTCTGGTGACCTTTGGCAAGGCATTTAAGCCCGTTTAATGGACTATCAAAGGACGCCTGGGCAGTTTATCCACCAGGTAAAGCCCGAGCTTGGTCAATAGACCGACGAGAGGATTCCCCCCCATCGCCTCAAGCCGCAAGAGTGGCAAATGACACAAAGCTACCAACCCCCTATCCTGCGAGAACCACAAACTGTGTCTAATGACAGCCCCTGTCGCATGAGCATTTAATGCTCGTGTGTCTCTCCCACGCCAAACTGACAGCGTGATGGCACCAAGCCGTCGATAATGGGGCAGTCCATCTGATAGTGGTGGAGTCCCTGGCAATTCTGTAGAATATCCCAGCCTCGGACACCCCCTATCCTGCGTGAACAGACTGGTGACAACGCAATGGCATACCCATCGCTCCTTCTTTTAGATGAAAAATGAAATGGTGGGAGTTTTCTCCTTAAGAGAAACCCCCCCTCCTCACGTTCTATATATACAATGAGTTCACAACAGAAGAGGAGGTTAGCCTAGGGGTTGTAAAAGCAAAAAGAGAGAGAGAGAGAGAAAGCCAGCTGAAGAGATGAAGAGCAAAAGAGTAATGGTGGGGAGGAGAGGAAGAAGACCCCTCTATAGTGGGTCTGTGTTTTACTTTTTGTCTTTCTTTGTTTTCTTCTGCATGCCCCCATAGGGCTATACCCAATGTAATCCTCTTGGGTGAATAAATGGAATGCTGGGCCTTTGACCCTGATTTGTAATCTCTGTTGCAATCCTTCAATCGGTGCTATTGCTTTTCTGCTTTGCTTGTCCCCTCCCCGAATATGTGGGGTTATTCTTTCTTTGCCAGCTGATAGCATGCCATCTGCATGATTATGTGGTTTATGCCATGACGGTTAGAGTTTTGGAGTTTACTCAGGATGATGAGTACAATCCTGGGCTGTAAAACCCCCTGAACTTCTCACTGTCTTCTTCTACATTTTGCATTCCTTTCTCTGTACCTCGAAAATTCTCGGTCCAATGAGGTCCAGTAAATAATGCATTTTTTGGACACTCAGATGTTCCCAACTCCTAACACTCAAATCACAGATGAGGATTTTTCTGAATGCATTGTGCCAGTTTCTGATGAAGAAGAAAATGATGCTCTCACTGGGACTAATAATGAAAGCTCATAAAATCTAGACCAAGTTATGATTAGCACTCCTGATGAACAGAATCATTTTCCTCATGTTTATATGTTACAATCTTCTCGCTATTCATATGTTGATCATTCTGAATTTTCCTTGTCAACCATTCACTCTTACATTCTTACTCAAGAAACTCAAATTGACCAAGAAGGCAATGGTACTTTTCCTGAAGTAAAAAAAAATTAAACTCTATAAGTTTCCTCGAAGCCTAGGTCGGCAGTCTAGGGTAGTCACCACATTGTCATTCCATGTCTCACATTTATTGTTGGATCATTTGCATCGTATTTAAAATAAAATAAAATAAAATTAATTTGCATCCCTTTTATATCACAGTGTGTCGGTGCATCGTAGTTTAGTTTAGTCTTGTGTTGTATGCCTGCACGTAGCGGTGCTGAGTACCACTTGTCAGCGCTGATGTCAGGTTCACACCTAGACACTTCGGGGTCACACTTGAACATGTCGGGTTCGCATGCAGGCCCTCAGGGAGGTCCCGACTTGACCGGGTTAGTGTAAGAGCTCATGGCTTAGGTTTGGAGGATTGACCGACGCCTAGATGGGGGCATGGTCGACATAGAGGATAGGATTACAGAGTTCGACCGTACTGTCCAGGGGATGGTTGGTCGCATCACCTCCTTGGAGGGGGCCATCCGGGTCCCAGAGCATGAGCGACCAGCAGAGCACCAGGATTTTCAGCATCCACATCTCCAGCCCGCACCTCTGTCCGCGCCTCAGTCTCATCCCCAACCACACCTCAGCTTGCACCCCAAGTCACGCCTCAGTCACCACCCCCTAGAGCTGCCCATGCCAATGTTTGGCATGGTCGTGATGAGGATTTTGACAGAGGGTCTTTTGAGGGGTTGTTGGCACCTACTTATTTCCTCTAGTTAATTAAGGATTAAGTATAGGAAAGCACTTCTTAAATAGAGCAAAACGGCACAATGCCAAAGGTGCTCTACCAGTCAAGTTGAGCTCAAAAATCGAGACACTTCGTCGGGTCAAACGACACACCATAACAAGCGGGGATCGTTCTTGAGCAATGGACACTATACCAGCCAGTTCCTCCGACAACCGAGTCGGGTCCAGGGGTCGGGACAACCCGCCGTACAGGATGACACTCTCTAAAGATTCGGGGATCATCCCCGAATACCCTGCCTATGGTCTTACACCACCGACACCTCAACAACCGGGTTAACCCAGGACTCAGAATAGCCTGCCGCATCATACGGCTCTTCGCCAAGGAGCGAGGGTCACCCTGACCACCAGACAAACGGCATCATCATGTCGACGCCCTAGTTATCGGGCCCAACCAAGGGTCCTAACTAGCTAGCCGTGACCCATGGCAAACATCAACAATCGATCAGGCCCACCCCCGGACACTCAGTTTGCGGGTTTACCAGCGTTCAACACAGCTACCCGAGCCGACCCGGGGGCGCCCTGACTACAAGCCACGCCATGTGGCACCCGGCAACGAGGTCGGGGACTACCCCCGAGTCGCCTCCCTCCAGCCCTCTGAAGTCAAAGGAAGACCCATCTGGGCCAACCACAAGCTTTGGGAGCTCACAGCACCCTTATACGGCCCACACACGCGTGTCGGGAATATCCCCAAGCACCTGGTGTGCGCGTATGCTCCAGCCACTCTATAGCAAGCCGCAGTCCAACTCGGGACTCCCAGCAACCCATCGTGTCATGTACCACCATCGTGCGCCCTTGCACGCGGATCGACCTGAGCGGTCAGGTCACGCGGATCAAGGGGGCAGCGTCCCTTGCGGGGGTTTCCGAGGGCGGAGCCCCCGGAAGAAAATTTCTGTTTATAACAGGGGCATTGTTGTCTTTTGGTACCCTGGCTTATGACGCCCTGCAGGCCGTGACCTGCCTCCCTACGAATGCCTCCCCTCTGGGAAGTGGGTGCGGGCAGGAAGAAGCAGGAACAAAGAAGATATGAGGGGCAGAAGAACAAAAGGAAGAGAAAGAAAAGGAAAAATAGAAGGAGGAGGAGCCCCTCGATAGAAAGGGAGGGGGAAGGGAGGCGGATGAGGGGGAAGCTTCTTCTGCACCAGCCCAGGGTGCCCCCCATGTCCCTCTCTCCCAGCAAGGAGAAGGCGGTTGAAACCGCATCTCTGGGGCCCATCCCTTCCCCTCGGGTGGGAGACAGCCCAGAAGGTCAGGAGGAAAGACCCATTAGCTGTCTTCCCTTCCGTTGTGCCGTCCACCTAGTCGTCTTCCATTCTGCTATGCTAAATCTACCTAACTTCTCCGTTGAGCCCCCGAGATCTTCGTCTTCATCAGCAGTCTCCATGGCTTCTCTGCTGCGAGAATATAAGAAAACGAAGAAGAAGGCAAAGGGGAGAGGCAAAAAGGGCAGGCCGTGCAACATGAGAATGTGCAGATTGAAGCCACTCTTCAAGGTTTTTTATAGGCCGAAGATCTTGAGGCGGTTCCCCACCCCCACTACAGTGCCCCTGCCTTAATTACTCCATCCCTGAAGAGACGCGAGTGGACTCTGAAGAGACATGTGCAGCCTTTCCCAGAGGCAATTACTTCTACTCTCACAAGTCCACCTTGGGGAATAGGCGAATGATGCATGCCTCCAAGGCTGGGAAAGTCGAAAAGGCGCTAACTTGACGCCTGACAAATGTCCAAGTAAACCAGGCACCAGAGGCGTGACCCTTGTGGCAGGAAAATCATACGAAGGCATTATTCGTTGATGTTTGTAGGTATGATGGGTCGCACTTGGTCAGAGATTGCACAAGTCACGCTACTTTTTGAGGGAACGATTCTAGAATATATTAAAGTAAAAAGAGTACAGAAGAGATTACATGAGGCGAAAGGAAAAAGGGCCAAAAGGCAAATATGATGCGATCTCAGTCTAGTGAGATCAGGGAGGAAGGACAAGGGTCAATCGCTCTCGTGACACTTGAGGGTTCTCGGCGTGTAGCTCTATTTCCACGATCGAGGGTTGTGCATGCTCAGCCCTCTCGGGATCCACTGGCTCAGGCACTGACCCCACCTGTATGGGAACTACCTCGACCGGGAGTTCTCCAGAGGCGGCTGACTATTCTGCTCCTGAGGGATCAGAGGATCCCTCGACCTCTTCATCCGAAGCATCATTCTTAGGCGTGGAAGGGGGAGTCGTGCTTGCGTCGCCCGAGTCATACCGCTGCTCAAAGTCGACGACGAGCTCAGTGAGGGCTTTGGCATGCACTAGACATACCCCTGGCTTGAATCCCTACGCGAAGCCCTTCTGCAGTCTACGCTTGTAACCTGGTTGGTAGTAGGCAAAGGCGGATTGCTTCAGAGCTTCCTGGTACTCCTCTGAGGCCAAGTACCTCTCTACTGCTCGGGCTTCAGCTTCCGCCGCCCTTGCCTTGACCCCCGCCTCGGCCTCGGCCAGCTTAGCATCAGCCTCAACTCTCCCTCGCTCTTCTACCAGGAGGCGGCCCTTGAGCTCCTCCCACTCCGTCTCCCATGATTTCAAGCTTACTTCATGGGACTATCGCTCCTTGTCCAGGAGCCCACTTTTTAGCTCTACAGTGTAACGAGCTTGGGAAAGTTGTTCCGCAAGGGACCGCGCTTCTCCTTGCTCTGCTCGGGCACGAGAGCGGAGTGACGTGACCTCCAAACAAAGCACGTCGCACTCGGAAGTGAGGTGGGTGACCTTTCGGTCCAGTTCAACGTAGGCCTTGGCTTCTGTCGCTTCTCCCCTCTCTCCCCGAGCCATATGGTCGTGTTGGATGGTGATATGCGGATCTAGAGGGGAGGGGTGAATAGATCAGCCCCTACTAATCGTAGTTAATGCCAAAAGTTAAGAACTAAAACAGAGTGCAGTTAAACTATAACTCAGATGCTAGATTATGGTAGAGCTATCGGTCCTATAGCATTCATCTATCGAAGAGCACTCACATTGGACCACAACCAAAACACACTAGACGAGATTTTTTAGGTGGTTCGGTCTCTATCACGAGACCTACATCCACCCCTCACACAATCGTGTGAGGCTTCCTTGCGTAACCACGCAACCAATCCGTTGTCAATCAGCTGCTGGGCAAAACTTGCCCAAACCCACGATCTGAACAGCCTCAGATCGTCTTCCTACAACCCATAGGGAATACACAGTATCTTGAAAAGAGTTAAAGCAAGAACAATAAATGAAAATATAGAGTGGACTAGGTAGACAGATGAGAGCTCAAATCCTAAAGATTTTGTCTGATGAACTAGAAGGTCTCCTAGTCGATGGAGAAGAAGTAGTCCCTCCTTTAGCTATGGAATGGAGATGGAAGGCTATCTGGGACGAATGTGGAAGGCCACCTTCTTCCACGTTCAGCTCTTCTCCAGGAACCTTCTTGGATTAGGAAGCTCTGCTCTTCTTCACCCAGCCCTTGCGTAGCACCTCCAAGAACCAGTCCTCACCGGTTCTCCCATTCTTGCTTCTTATTCAAGCAGCCTCGGCGTCCTCTTGTTGTTGCATGAACGAATGCCCCTTCTCGTCATATGGCCATCCTGTGCTTCACCACTTCCAGAGCACGTGCCAGGCACAAGGCAGAAGGCGCTGATTCTATGGTCCCCACACAGCAGAAGGGATAATCCAGCCTTCTAGAACCCTCCTTTTGATCACAACCTTCGAATCAATCATAGGCCACTTGTCCCAATCGATGCTGCCTCAGATCCGGTGCCACCGGGTCCAAAAGACGGGATCCAAGACCCATTAGGGCTGAAACCCGAAGGGCCCGTTGTGCTGAAGGAAGATGGCTTAAGAAGTGTCGACTCTTCCCACAAGGAGTGTCGACTCTTCTGAGTCAGACAGAAGCTGATTACTTCTGGTGATTGTTTTGTGGTGTCGGCACTTCTGATGCAAGCGTCGACTCTTCAAGGCTTCCAGAGCCGTTTACTTCAGGGGTGTTCTGATCCTTCATGCTAGAAGTGTTGACACTTCTGATAGAAGTGCTGACGCTTCTGTTCCTTCCAAGGTGTTAATACTTGTGCTAATTGAAGGAGGTTTATCTGTCTTACACACTAGAAAAACTTTATTAGACATCACAAGTGTAACAATAAGTCATGGTGTGTTATCACCAAAACCTGGGGATATAACATGGATGCCTCTGCTTACTGTCCTGTTGGCCAGCATATTTTAGATCGGGAGCTGTTGCCCACATCCGCCCCGGAACCCCGTCGACGTGTTGCCTGTCAACCGAAGATCGGTGCTCTCGAATCCGTTGTGTAGCCTATTACCTCCCTGCGTGGAGTGGGCTGTAAATTCACTACTGTAATTAATTTTTATTACTGTACTGGGAGTTACGGGTCTTGGCCGGGACATCTTCCCCACGTCCCGAGTGTGGAGGTACGCACACCACTCTCCTTGTTACGTTTGTTTGTTCCGTATACGTTCTTGATCCCACTGCATGTGAGCATAATAGGTTCCTAGCTTGATCAAATTTAGTCATCACTATGAGAGTGAGTGCGTGACCCATCCCGTGACTCGATCCAAGCACGTGAAAAGAGCCAACCACCATTGACGCACTATCAGTTTCTCAACTGTGCAGATCCACGCATTTCCCTTGCTTAGGGATGTCTGCAAGCTCGTGTCTCTTGTCGAGGACATATCCTCCTCTTTTAGAACTCTGTTGGTGTCGAGTTGGTCGCGTCATTGCTAGTCGCGTTATCAAATTGGTCGCATCATCATCTAAAGGCCCAGGTTCGCATCAAATAGGTCTAGAGTCGCATCCCATGCCGCATCAGTGATAGGGAGAGTGAGAGGATAAGAAATGGGAGGGGGAGTAAGGGAGTTGGGGAGGTTCAGAGAGGGTGAACGAGACGGGCAGGGAAGGGAGAGATGGGTCCGGTGCGACTGTGTGTAGGGAGAGAGCGGAGTGTCGGGGGGCAACCGAAGGAGCCGACGGTTTGTGCGAAGGGGCAGTCGCAGTGTGACGGTGCATGTGAGTTAGAGAGAAAGGGAGCGAGTGTGAGAGATGAGAACAGAGGGATGGGAAGCTTCCGTGGTGGTTAGAGAGAGAGGTAGAGAGAGAATGAGGGGAGAGGGGAAGAGGAGAAGGGGGGAGGAGAAAGAAATAGAAAGAGAGGGGGGTGCTTCCGAGAGTTGCCGACGGAGTTGGCTTCTTGTAGGGGGAAGAAGAGAAGGGCGCCAATGGTGTGCCCATGCTGCCTGTGAATGTGTCACTTAAGCAATGTGAAAATATTGAAATGTATCAGTGAGTGTGTGATGGCATGTATTTGTTAACAAGATGAAGAAAAGAAGAAAGCACACGGTGCTTAAGAGGAGTGTGATCACCAGAGGAAGATCTCCTCAATATCAATGAAAGTATGATCGCGGAAAATACCTGGTGAAAGAGTGGGGTATAGGTTCTACTTCCTCCTCCAACCGGCCGGCTGGCTAAGGGGGTCTTTTTCTTTTGATTGCCCTGAAACAATCACAAAAAAAGTAAAAAAACACACTGGATTAGGCCAAGGTCGTGCAGTATCAACTCTTAATAATGATAGATGTATGCATATGGAAAATGAACACACCTTGTGTGTCTTTTAAACCCCTAAGTGTAAGGGTAGGTGTGTGAATGCTGATTTGATGTCACCCGCATTGAGCGTGGCCATAGGCCATTACGATGAAATCAACACAGTACCTTCCACCGAGCAATCCCAGGATCTGCCATGGTTGTATCTCTTGAGGGCCTCCTCACTCTCGGGGAGAGGCGAAGGGAAATCAGTAGAAGACAAGAGGAGGAAACAGTAGGAGAAAAACTAATTAATGCAAAGGGAGACTTAAGTAATATGTGCCATGAAATGACAAATGAGAACACCCTTTTTAATTTTTCTCCATAATTGTAGAGGAAGTAGAAATGAGCAGAAGTACAAGATTCTAAAGAAAGGATAAGAACAAGAACACAAAGAAAATGTTCCTCCAGAGAGGAACCCACCTCCTCCTGCTCTGCTTAGCCTCCTTTTCTCTCTTCTTCCTCTGCTATTTTTTTACTCTGTCTTCTTCGATCTCTCTTGTATATCCTCTCTTGTTTCTTACCTCTTCTTTTTCTCTTTTCTTCTCTGTTCGTTTCTTCTTGATCGACCTTTCTTTTTCTCCTTTTTCATTGAAGGCAAATGCCCATCTTTATATAGACGAATGGGAGCAAGGGAATCAGTGCCGTCGTCACGGAGTTGCCGGCCCACCATGTCAAGGGCACCACAGAATCGTCGGCCCGCCTTCTTCTATGTGCGCCACCGAATCAAGTGCAAAGGGGCACCGCCGACTCAAAGCACAATGAGCATTTCAAAGCACCACCGAATCAATGGAGGGCACTTTTTGTAATTTTGACATTTTGCCCCAAAATTGACCCATCGAGAGCTTGTCATCTACAGTAACCCTGGAGTTGATGTAGTGGCCCCGGAATATGCTTCAAAGCCGTAATTCAGGGTTTCTAGTGATTTTCGGCACGTGTCGAACCCGTACAAATTTTCACAGGTTTTGCCCTGATTCGGCCTTCGGCACTATGATTTATGCTGCCAGGCCTACTTTAAAGCCACTTGAGGCTTCTTTATCGGGTGGTCTATCCCTCGAAGCATTTTTGCCTTCACTGGGCGTCTTTATGGCCATTTATGGACTGTTCCAACATTCCGCGTGTGTTTAGAGGACTTCCTGGGTTTTTTGCTGATATCGCCTTCGGCTCCCTATTTTAAGGAACCAGGGGCACTTCTTCATCTAGGGAGGGCTTCTTTATCAGGTGGGGGAACACCTAGTACATTCTCATCCTTGCCGGATGGGGTGTGGAGATATATTCGGCACGATTGCTTCGTTGCCGGTTCATTGGCTCTGACCATTATCCGACCTTAGTGAGCTATGATGGATGTTTTTTTTTTATTTACCCTGATATAATGAAATGTATGGTCCCCGGGACTTCTTATAAGGTGACCTGGGGCTTCAGCAGTCTGAGCGGACTCATCTTTGACCTTCAATTGACTCCTTCGGGCACACAATCATTATCCAGTCATATTTTGGATGTCAACAATAGCCAATGGTAGAAAGATGATGAATTCGCTATGGATTACATTAAGAAATGGAGAGATCTCCGCAAAAGGTGTGAGCCTCCCCTAGGCCACGAAGCTGCTCTTGAGGTTTGCAGGGGGAGCTTGAAGGAAGAAATTCTTCAAAGGATAGATGGCATCAAGCTCCAGTCCATTTATCATCTGACCATGATGGCAGCGGATATTGAACCCATGTTGTCGAAGGAGCTCCCGGCCATTATCACGGTGGAGCAATAAAGCTGAGCTTCACGTGTCAACTTCAGCACCTACTTGGAAAGGAAGCCAAAGGAAGTAGCTGGTCCTTCAACTAGTCTGTCGATGGAGTGAATCATCTCATTACGAGAAAAAATTGAAGAAGCCTTATTCCTTCTCGAGGGATAAAACTCAGACGATTTTTTAATAGGCTTGTCACTACGGAAAAATTACTCTATAGGAACCCAAGAGGATGAAGGATTCTGAAAGAAGTAATGATCCTCATTTCTAGCCCTATCATTGGGTGCTGGGGCATCTTATCGAGGATTGTTACATATTCAAAGATCTCGCTGAAGACCTGATCAAGAAGGGTGAACATCGGATGGGGAAATATGAAATAAACCCACCACGCCCACATGTTGGGCCTTAAGCCCTATTATTATTCACCATTTAGCAGCCCATAGAGATACATGTCATAGGAGGACAAGACCTTATGACCTTGTGGTGACTCAGACAAGAACCATGGACATGGATGTCGATGGGGGATGTCCCCCTTCCCCGGTTATTAGACTGTCATCCTCAAGAAAACAAAACGCAACACTACAACCCGCATACAGGGAAGAAGAAATATAGCGATTAGTTGTTCAACAGCTAGACTACTTACGGTTAATTAGACATAACAGAGGGTTAGCATGTTAGCATACGAGGGTTAGCAGGTTAGCATTCATAGAGTTAGCAGGTCAGCATTCGGGGTTAGCAGGTTGGCATATGAGGGTTAGCAGGTTAGTATTCAGAGAGTTAGCATGTTAGCATTCGGGGTTAGTAGGTTGGCATATGAAATACGGAGATTGTAAGGGGCAAACCCTCAAACTACCAGCAGGTAACATACAGGAAGATGTTTATACCAGAAAACCCTACATCGAGGTTATAGGGACGGCTATGTTCTCTCCGGTTCATAGCTATGAATGGATGAACCAAAGAGGAGCAGTCCCAGGGATAACTAGAGATGCATATATGAATATGCCTTTGATGATAAAACCCATGATGAATATGGAGGGAGCTCGATACGAACATTCCATTGAGAAGAACCCCGGGGAAGGGGGGTATGTAACATTAATGTTGCCCTAGTGAGGCTCAGGGCGTATTCGGTGTCGACGAGGGAAATCAGATGACAACACAAAGAAGTCAGGAAATAAAATGCAATCAGAGAAAGAATAGGGAGCACATGGAGACATTGCCATATCCAACATCATGCCATTACATTATCGAAAATGGCCCAATACAATGCACATACGGCATGGCATGACGTTGTTGCTTAGAGACCAGCCACTGCTCATGCAGATGGGTAAGAATCCCAGTTACAAAGGAAGCGAAAGCAATGAAACGTAAAGAGAGAACGGGGCTCATATCATCGCCCCTCTAACTATGTTTATTCACAAAGACATTGATAAGAAGAGATACCAAGGGATGGCCGGGAGGAGTCACCGGAACCCACCTAACTTCTTCACTGCAGAAAATAGAGTATCTGAAAAAGGACTTCTCTTCCTCGGCTCCGGGCTCTTCCAAGCGGACAGACGGGAGTAGTGGCGACTCTCTGGCTTGCCCACAGAAAATCTCATTTCTTCTTTCCCAATCCTCTTTCTTTTTTTTCTTCCCTCGTGTGATTTCTTCTCTTCGTATTTTTCTCGCCTTGGCGCCCCTATTTTCTTCTCAGATGGGTGGCTTATAAACACACCCAATTCGTGATCCTTACCTGGCACTAGGTGAGTGCGCCGATCAAGGGGCTTTAGAATATAATTTTGCCCACTGGGTGAGAGCGCGTCGGATTAGCTTCGTCTATCATATTTGTTTGGCACGAGTCAGGTTGTGGGCCCCGGACTGGCTCTGGGAGTTTTCCTGATCCTTCATCTCATCGCAGCTTCATAAAACTGCTTCGAGAAGTATTGGTAGAGCCTTCGGGCTGCTGAACGGCCAGTTCCATAACTGTTTGTGCCGTTGGTTCAGACACTCGGGTTTTTCACTGACATGGCTTTCGACACTGTAGTTTGTGCTTACCGGGCTGGCTTCACTTGTATTTGTAACTTTCTCGGGGAGTGGGCCACTACCCGGGATGCTTTCACCCTGGCTGGGTGGCCATCTGGTCGCTTAACGGACCTAATTGGTGAGAAGACGTACTCGTGCCAGGTTACTCAGGTCTTCCACTGATAGGGCCTTCAACACCCTATTCTAAGGGGCCAGAGACATTCTATCACCTCAGGAGGGTTTCTCATCAGGCGACGGACCACCAGGTATATTCTCGTCCTTGATCAGACGATGGATGGTTTTTGTTCGGCACAATCAAGTCAATGCCGGTTCATTAGACAGGCTGAACGGCACTGCCGATTTGTTGTGGATTTCTTCTGATCCACCTGAGGTGAGGTCCCTAGTGCTCGTGTCAAATGACTTGAGGCTTCAGCAGTTCGAGAAGACCCCTGTGTATTGATACTGACCCATTAACCTATTAACTGACTCAAATAAAGAAAGATTACACATACATGACTCAAATAAAATAAAAATTACACGACTAGACTCATAAAAACATGACGAACACAATGGCACATGCCGACGAACAATCCGAGCTTTGAAAAAAAATGTGGAGGGGCAAGGGATGCCCCCATCATCAGTGATGGTTGTCCCTGATGCTGGGCATGAGGTTAGTCAGTTGGTGGTAAAGTTGATGTTTGGTTGGTCTGCCGAGCATGTGGTTCTGATCGGTGGTAAGTTTCTCGTAACGAGGAGTGCATTTTCTCGGTGAGCGAGATGGTGGCAGCGATGCCATGATTGATTTTCGTGGTGACTGAGGTAGGGCCAGACTTGCTTTCTTTTATGTTATGTCTGCTCTGATGATCGATGTGTATTGGATTGTGAGCGAGGTGTCATCCGCGATCCATGGTCTGGCTGTGTCCTTTACGGCCAGTGTTTTTGTGTATATCGATATTTTACTGGAGCCCTGGGAGCGTTGCCAACTAGGTGTATCGTTCTTCCCCTTGAGATTATGATTGCCTCAAATTTCGAGGATGAAGTTTTTTAGAAGGAGGGAGGGCTGTGACACCCCTAGTTTTCTGGATCTGGATCCTTGGGTTTCGGATGACTTTCATGGGTCCCGGAGTGAGTTTTGTGGTTTACTTGGGTTTTTGTTTGACGAGTCTTCGGAACCTTGTACAGGGTGAACCGTCGTGTTGTCGGGCTCCGGGATGCTGCAGGCGTGAAGAGCGTGTTTCGAGGATCAGGAAAATGATTTTTCCCATATTTTATGTATTTTTTGAAAATTCTAAAATTTCTATAAATAACCCCTCACCTTTCTCTCTCTCCCCATCTCATTTCTCTCCCTCTCCCACACGTTTCTCTCTTTCACTCCCTCTCTTCTCTACGGGGTGGCCGACCATGGAGGAGGCGGGCTAGACGGAGGTGGTGCACGGGTGAGGAGCGGCGTGGATGGGCGAGGATTGAGGCAGTGGAAGTGCGACGAGCTTTATCCGCGAGTTCGGTGAGTCGACGGCAGTTCGTGCGATGTTTTCACGTTGGATCGGCATCCTTGACGCGGGATCTCTTCGGTGGACGTAGGGGGATGGTTCTTTGGCCCTTGCATTCCTTTCCCGTGATTTTGGCAGGACGAGGCGAGCCGAGTGTGGGTTATTTTACGTCCGGATCAAAATCGCATGTTTCTGGGGTGTGAGATGTTTTCCCCATTTTGGCGTGATTTTCGGGGTTTGACTGGGTCCTCTCAGTGCTAGAGAGGTTGGAGAAGGGTTTCCCCTTATTTTTCCCACCACCTGGGGGTGATTGGGACGTGGAATGGCATTTTTTCATGAAACTCACATTTTCGGGCTCAGAAGCAGGTAGCGATCGTATCAGAGACCGCCACCTGCCTCCGGATGGTTTGGCGGTCTATTGGGGACCACCTCTAGACCCAGTAAGTTAGTTGTAGGTTAGCGGTCTCGCGATTGACAGCCACCTGTAGGGCAGCCGTGGGACCCTGGAGAATGCGGTCGGGTCCCTGACCGCATTCTGCAGGTTGTGGTTGGGTGGATGACTGCCTTCTGTCCAATTGTCCCTAGCAGGTAGCGGTCATGTGGGGACTGCTACCTAATGGTAGCAGTCCAGTGGAGGCCTCCACCTGAGGTGATGGTCTGGGGAAGACCGCCACTTGGTTTTCATGTTAGTAGTGTTCCATTCGCACTGTTTTGGCCCTCGGTCAACCCGATTGTGACCCTTTGGTCGACCCTTGTCCTGAGGATGTCTCGGACACCCCTTGGGTACCGTGACCGTGTTGTCTGAGAATACAATTTTACCTTGATTAACATGTCTGTGGATTTTAAGGATCCGGGTGACGCCCTCATATTCCGGGCTTCCGTGTTACGCTTAATCGAGTCACCGTGTACCAGCATGAGTGCAGAGGGCTATTCCCCCACGTCGGGTGTTTCTTCGAAAAGTATTTTTAATGCGGGCCAAGCGTACGGCTCTTGGACTGTGAGTCTAGTCACCCAGTCTGGGGTTGGACGTCTCTTATTGTGGCACCCCAGTCCCCAACGACGGCTGGAGCAACACCTGGGTCGACCGATCTTTGACAGACAGTCCGTAATTTACGGAGCGTGAGTGTCCCCTTAAGTCTCCCTGTGCGGAGAAAATCTGAAATAATTTGTTCCCCTGCGCGGGAAATCTTATGTAGTTTTGTAATAATTAAATCCTCCTTGCGTGGAGTGAATTTGTTGTAACAGTGAAGCTTCGTTGACGCCGTGCGGGCACGCACGTCCCCGCTCGCCTTCGTCTCCGGTCGGAGCTAGACTTTTTAGTCTAGTTAGGTGCATGCTCCCATAAACTTGCTCATTTAGTATCTTTATCAGTTGGCGCGTGACGAAGTGAGAGAGAGCCCTATCTATGCAGCCTGTCTCCTGAGTGTACCACTGTGGACGTAGAGAGAGAGAGCTTGTATGCGCCCATCTTTTAAGCCGTAGAACTGTCATATTAAGGCATCATAATTGTCAGGAGGTAGTTCCATAACTACTTCGTCTGCGGGGGCGCAACTCTACCTAGCCGGTCTCTTCGCAAAAAGAAGTGACCCTTCGCATATTAGCCAACAAATTAGGTCGACACCTCGCTAATTTTCGGTCCCAGGATCGCATCATTTAGGTCCGAGCTCGTGCATGTCACATTTGTCTAGGAATTCATTGGGCCGTCTAGAGCGCAGTTTAACTTTACAACCACCCATGGATCAGGAGAGCGTGAGTGTTATGCTAGCCCAGCTCGAACAACATCAGCATCTGTAGCCCAATTATGAGCGGAGCTAGATGAGAGGATCTGGGCCTTAGAGGATCGTGTGAGGAGTGAGGAAGGAAGATTGAATGGTCGCGGAGACCTCGTGGTCAACCATAGGGAAGAGAGAGACCATGCCCGCCGGGATCAGGCTCCCCAAGGGAGGGAGCAAGATGGTCGTGCACCCCTGGGGCGAGACCACGACGATGAAGAGATCATCCTACGGAACGTCAAGATAGACGCTCCTAGTTTTGATGGGTCCCTAAATCCCGCCACATACCTTGATTGGGAGACCGGGATGGATCAATATTTTGACTGGCATCACCGCATGACCCCTGCTACAATGGTGAAGTTTGCCAAAATGAAGCTCCTAGGTCAAGTTAAGACCTACTGGTGCAATGTTGAGAATCTTCTAGCAAGGAGACGAGAGGAGCCCATAAACACGTGGGAAGAAATGAAGGAGAAACTGAGGGAGAAGTATCTGCCACGCTCCTACCATCAGCTTCTTTTAGACCAATGGTAGAAACTCACTCAAGATGGAAAGTCCGTGGACGAGTACATCGCCAAATTTGATGAATTCTTCCTTCGGAGTCGAGTCATGGAGGATGCCTCTATCACCCTTTCTCGATTTAGGGCTGGCCTACACGAGTGCATTCAGCGGGAACTGTTCTTGCGAGAGGTTAACACCCTCGGGCACGCCTACCAGGTTGCTCGAGACGTTGAGCGGTTTCAAAGAGTGGTCTCACTTCGGGTTTCCACGACCTAATGCCAACCGGAGCCCCGAAACCCCATGATCCACTACCCTGAGAGGTCTGGTCCCTCTGCTTCTTATGTCCCCTACTGCTACCCCACTTCGGGCCGTTGCCCCAGCTGCTCCAAGAAACCCCTTACATGCACCAGTTGCTGTGCCGAGCCTGGAGTACACTCCGCCAGCCGATAGGAGAGATGACAAAGGAAAGGGAGTCCTTCCTAGCACCTCTCAACCAACCCCTGTCTCGGGAGTTCGTTGCTTTAGGTGCTATAACCTAGGGCATGTTGCAACCAATTGCCTTACCCGACCCTTGGTCATCACTGACCCCCAGCCTGTGGAGCTTCCATCTCAGGAAGAAGAATCCATTGAGAGGTATGAGGTCGATCCTGACCTCATCGTCTAGTTTGAGAAAATAGACGCAGGCTTTGATGGCACGCATGTCGAGTAGATGTAGGTTGGAGATATTGCCGAGAGTTCTAGCCATGGAAGATTGGGTGTAGTTCGCTGCATCTTAGCACACCCCCAGGAGGACGACTGGCGTCGAACCTCCATTTTCCAAACCTATATTGGCAACCGAGCTCGGAGTTACCACTGGGAACCTTCTCCGAACTCAGGGAGGAAAAGCCAAAGAAAGAGATTACTCCCCTGCTTCTCCCACTCCAACACTCCAACCTTTCGATTCTCCCTCTTCTGCCCAAAAAAAGAACTCTCCTCCTTCCTTCGAGTCCCACCCACCTCTCTCCTTCTCTTTGAGTGGGAAGTTTTATAGTCGAGAGGGAGCTCCAGAAGCCTCGAAAGACATGGGAAAGATCGTGTTGGACGAGGGAATAATCATGCAAGTCATGGTTGAAGAACGAACCACATTTTCTGGCAGGATCAAAGTAGGAGGACGGCCAACCCATTGGCCTTTTTCAAGGGCTGGGCGGCCAAGCATGTGGCCACTAAGATGGGTGAGGGCAGCCATCGCCCTGGCCATCCAGCGACCAGAGCGGCCACCACCTTGGCCGCCCAACCCATGGGACTTGGGCCCCTCCAGATGAGTGTGGCCCAATAACAACTGTGTTACGGGCTGGACTTAGAGCATAAAACATCAAGAAACTGAGTGAAATGATTGCGTCACTCACATGAAGGTCCAATTGGGGATCCGTGGGATGTCTAAAATTTGGCATCTACAGGGGTCATGGACCTCGTAGACGGTGAGACCGGTGTTGCCTTCCAGTGAACCCAGCATTAATCTTCTATGCTTAACTATGAGGTCGACCTCGCCTTCATGTAGAAGCTTAATGGCCATAGCCAATCACGCCAAGGCATCCGCCTGGGTGTTGCTGCTTCTGGGAACATAATTTATTTTGAAGAAATAGAACTTTTGGGTTAGTCTGGTGACGGCGGTGTGGTATGGAACCAACTCTAGCTTTTGCACGTCGTAGATACTGAGGACTTGCCAGACTATCAACTGAGAGTCCCCGTAGGCTTTGAGGCATTTGATGCCCATGTCGAGAGCCATCTGAGGCCCGATGATTAGAGCTTCATAGTCGGCTTCATTATTGGCCAAGGATTTCATGAGGGTGCAAGAGTTATACAAAACCCCGCCCTGAGGAGTTAGGAAGACGATGTCAGCACCTGCTATTGCGACGGGGTTTTGATTGACCCGGGTAATCCCCCGGGAAGCACTGTCGAAGTAGATCTCCTAACAGGGTATATTAGTTGTAAGGGCATCTCGCTGCTGGTAATGCAAGACATCTCCAGTCTATTCAACTGGAGCTGGTGACTGGGAAGCAAGGGATCCCTCGTCGGGGAGCTCCATGTTAACGGGTGAATCATCCAGTACTGGATGGGCTGCCAAGAACTCAACCATGCCTTATCCCTTGATTACTTTCCTAGGGATGTAAGTAATATCGTACTCCATCAACAAGAGAGCCCATTTCCCCAGTCAACTTGAGAGAGCGGGCTGCTTGAGGAGGTACTTCAGGGAGTCGTGCTTGGATATGAGCTCGACCCGATGGGACAGGAGGTAATGTCGCAGCTTATCGATGGCAAATACCAATGCCAAGTAGACTTCCTACATGGGAGAGTAGTGATACTCAGCACCGATCAATTTTTGGCTGAGGTAGTAGAGCGGCTGCTCTTTGCCTTCCTCATGGATTTGCGCCAACAAAGCCCCCAAAGAAGCGTCTATGGCAGCGATGTAGAGTATGAGGGGTTTACCCTTGACTGGTGCCCCCAGGACCAAGGGAGTGAGGAGGTACTCCTTGATTTGCTCAAAAGTCACCTGGCATTCTGAGTCCCACATGAACGAGGCATCTTTCTTCATGAGCTTGCTGAAAGGCACACATCGACTAGAGAGGTTGGAGATAAACCTCCGAATGTAGGTCAGCCTTCCCTGGATTGACCTAAGCTCAGTGAGGTTGTTGTGTCACGTCCCGAACCGATAGCAGCAGAACGTGTCGTTTACTCAAAACGTGGCAGTTAAACAGTCGTGAATGATCAAGAGCAGTTGCATAAGACCAAATGATTTAGAGCAATAATAAAATTTTATTTCAAATATAAGTCTCTTACAATTTAAATTCTAAACTCGAAGACTCAACTACATCACATTGGAAGAAAAGGAGATGACACACTAACAGACTTAGACGTTTACTACGAGGGCGGGCGTGATCAGTTTTCGCTTCCTTCTGCTACTCCAGGACCTCGACCACGTTGGCGACTACGTGTGGGGAGCTATAGTCCTGGCATTTCTTTTTGACACTCTAAGTTTGACCAGTCGGTGGACCATGCTCGATGGGTTCTCCCCTCTTCTCCAGGTACGACTCGACCCTTAGACTTGATTATGTAATTCCTATATGCTTTCTTTATGCTAACGGATGACAAAATGCGATGCAGGTGTGGGCCTACGTGAGACTGCGTGGGCTGAGGAGAGGCGAGGAGGCTTACCCTGACTCGGTACCGATTGCAAGGAGGTGGACCTCACCTCAGGAGACAGGTTCGGGAGATACAGGATGACCTGGATGCCCTACCGTACACCTTGGTACGATTCTAAACTTAGACTTTCTAATCAAATGTAGTTCTATATGTTTATGATGCTGATTGAAGGTTTCTATTTGACAGGTACGGTGGACACCATACGTAAAGGAGGGACACGAGGGCCAGCCCTGGGTGGTAGGGGCCCTCGCCTTCTCTGGGCAGGATGTGTGGCTTCACTGCATAAATGTGGTGGAGCCACTCTACTTCAGACTGGTGATGAGGACGATCAGCGTCCATGAACCAGCAGTAGAGTTCCCGACGCCGAAGAAGCCAGGTGAGCATGTGGGGAGGACCACACAAGGCCTAGCGATGGCCTTTGACTGGACGATGCGAGCTACAGCGCAGATTGCGGATTGGACGGCACTTGGGCGGGTTGTGACCACCCGGGCAGATAGTGACGTGGCGTACTATGCGGCGTACGCCAGGCACTACCGGGACCAGGTGTTCCGTGGTGCCCACCGATCGGTATGACTTCTAATACTCAAACTCTTCCTATTATGCTTATGATTTTCATATGTTGCACTGACACTTGGACTTTTAAATGTAGGTCAACCCCAAGGGACGGATCACGGAGCTGTAGGGGCTCCTCCACTCTACGATTCGAGAGCGAGACGAGGCTCGACAGGCCTTGGCCCTACTGGTGAGTTTTCTAACCTTTAAACATTAAATTATGCACTTCTGATTATGATTATGAGATGACTGACTCTGGAGTTGTTAAATGCAGTGAGGGGAGGGGACCCAGCGGCAGGGGACAGACGCTCCTTCTTCCTCTTCACAGACCCCAGCCGACCGAGCAGAGCGGGAGGCTGAGTTTACTCGGATGGTGGCTCGGGCCGAGGCAGCCGAGGCGGCACTCTCCGAGAGGGTACGTTCACTACACCTTCCCAGTTAATTATGCTTCTATAAAATGTAATTGACTAATGATGATGATGCATGTATGCAGGTGACAGAGCTGACAGCTGCCCTGGGCGAGAGTGCTCGGTTGAGGGAGGAGATGGCTCACCTCCGGGGGGAGTTAGCTCAGAGTCGGCCAGCGGATGCAGTGGAGGCTGCACTCCTTCGGGCTGAGTTGGAGCGACTGTAGGCTAGTGCCGAGGAGCTGGTCCGTGTCCGAGCAGAGCGTGAGCGTGCCCTGATAGAGGTGTCAGGGCTATAGGGGGAGCTCAGGGCGTTCTGGGAGATCAGTCGGGAGCGTAGCAGAGCTCCGAGCGTTAGCACCCATGGCACCCATGGTTCGTACCGTGGCTACTTTGCCAATTCCTCTGGCCGTCGGAGGAATGAGGAGGAGGAGCGCCGCCACCGACGCCGTGAGGAGGACACTAGCTCTATGATGGGCCCCCCATCGAAGAGGTAGGAGGGAGGAGGAGACAGCGACAGACCAGAGGGAGTGGCCTGACTTTTGTACCCTTGACACACTTGTACATGATGATATGATATGATGTGACATGGTTTTTAGTTGATTTTCTTTTGTTATGGGTGAATATGAATGTATGAATGGATGCAAATGCTAACTGACTGACTCACGATTGACCCTAGGGAGACATAGGACAGCAGTGAGGAGAGAGATGTAGTGACTGAGAGACGTGCTTACTGAGTGGTGAGGATGTCCGACTTAGGTGAGAGATGAGAGAGAGGTGAGGATGTTCCGACCTACGGGAGAGACGAGAGAGAGGTGATAAATTGTCACTCATGTGACTGGTATGCCTACGCACTACTTCTAATTAATCTCTAAATAAAAGAGATAATAAATAAAAATCCACATCATCAAGTTGGCACGCTCGGTGGGACAAAGTCTCCCTTCATCACTTTGATAAGATAAATGTGCCCCTGGGGACCATCCCAAGGAGCATTGATTGTTTGTTTGCTTCTGTTCGCAGGAAATAATGATGGTGGCCGGATTCACTGCTTTGACTTTTGGCCTGGAGGTCGTGGCCAACCATGCTGCCAGTGGGTACCTGGCGGTACCAGCCATCTTTGGCTCCTTCCCGCCAGTGGTCGATTTTCTCAACTTCTTGGGGGTAGCCTTTGTTGATCTATTAAAGATAGTGGCCCCGAAGTCAGTCGGAAAGAATATCAACATGGAGCCTAGGGCCTACAATGCCCGAAGCCTCAAAGGCCTACTGTCAGGCCATACTCAACTGACCAGCTGCATAGTGCACCATGTGGCCCAGGGGGCTCGCCCCTCTTACCACAACAAGCTCGGGGGCTGCCGCCAGGGGAATTCCCAAAGAAGAGTTGCTACTCCTGGTGCCAGATGGTTATCAGTATCCAAAAAATCTGTTCTGATCAGTTGTGTCTGCGTCTTCCTAGATGGACGCGATGCCCAAGCGATCCCAGATTGGGTGGTCGTCGCTGTGCCAACCCGCAACTCCTTCTAGGCCCTCTCCGGGAGGGAGCTGAGAGAGAGGAAGCCGACTGTCACAACTGAAGAGAGCTGGCCCCAAGGCCAAAAGTGTTCAAGCAGGTGTGGGTCCCCAAGAAAACCCAACTTGTCCACCAAGAGGTGCCTGTCTGCCACCGCCCCGAGCCTACTGAGACGGGGAAGAGGAATGAGAGGGGTTTGGCCCCAAGAAGAGAAGAAGTGGATGTCGACCCTCCATGCCGCACTAGCTTTAGGGCATGCGCCTAACAAGCCAATATCCCTTCAATGGGAAGAAGATTTGAGCAACTCGTTGGAAGAGCCCGTCTAG
This sequence comes from Amorphophallus titanum, assembly GCA_024336825.1. Lineage (NCBI taxonomy): Eukaryota > Viridiplantae > Streptophyta > Magnoliopsida > Alismatales > Araceae > Amorphophallus > Amorphophallus titanum. The sequence continues at coordinate 3,839,660 of JANBPO010001714.1, read as the reverse complement.
CCTACATCCCTCTGATGGGAGGTCGACAGTTGTCCCCAGTCCTACATCAGGACCGTGGGTAAGAAGAGATGACCAACATGGTCAGAAGTTACTTTAGGGGTATGGGCAACCCCTCACCACGCCAACAACGGCTCAGTCACGGCTGAAGAAGATGACTGCCCACCAATGGCAGTGGAAGCAGAAGAAGAAAGAAGAATGACGTCGTCAGTTGGTGACAATGGGTATGAAGATGGCTTGGAGCTCGAAGCCACCCCTCGGCAGGAGGAGAGGAGAAGAGTCTCCGTGTTCGAGAGACTGATCTTCCCTGATCATGCAAGAAGGAAGGTCCACAGATAAAGAAAATGTATGCGAGTGTATACCTGCAATATGGCCGGGTTGGCCGACAAATATGGGGGTCTGCCCGAGCAGCCCAAGGAATTGGTTCGATTAGCCAAAAGGCTAGCGCCAAACACCAGAAGAGCGAAAGCCACAAGGGAAATGCTAAAAGCGGCAAGAGGAAAACAAATTTTATTTGGTAAAGTTACCACCCGGATTGCAAACATGGTGACAGCTGAAGAGGAGGAGGTATTGCTTAGTACTTCACCTTAAGGTGCTTCAGGGGAGACAATAGAAGCCATCCCCAGAACGGCAACCATGGACCCATCAGTACTGATGCTGCTCCAAAAATATCAGTAGGAGATAGAACTTTTGAAGAAGTAGCTGATGGAGAAAATAGAACAAGCCTCGGCCTACAAATAGCTTGAGATGCAAGCCAAGTCATCACGAGGAGGCGTCAACTCGTGTGACTTCCCACTGCTGTATACCCTGCCCCAATCAGCAGAGCCCAACCTGGCGGCCACCCAGCAGCGCCTACCACAGCCGCTGATGCCACTGGTGCTGTTGCAGGTGCAACAAGCACCTTCATTGCAGCGTCCTCCTCTGTAGGCGACCACCTTGGTCACCCCTTACTTGCAGCCAACACACTTCTTCCTCGTGTTGGACCCCCTAGTTGATTTTGATAGATTAGTTTCAATGATGACAAATCAAGTATGTGTGTCTTTCAAGACCTTTGTCACCGTCGTTCCTGCCGTGGTGAGGAGGCCACCGCGGGGGGGTTTCCCTCCTTCTCTTCTTCTCCCTTCTTCTCTTCCTTTCTCCCTCCTCTCTTCCCTTCATTCCCCTCTCTTCTTTCTCTCTTCCCCATGGAGGACGGCGGACCCCTAGCCTCCTCCGTCCCTCTCTCCATCTCTCCCTTCTCCTTCTTCTCTTCTTCCCCTTTCCCTCTTCTTCCTCTTCTTCTTTGTCTTCTTCTTCTCCTTCGTCGTGGGCTACCACCGGTCATACCGACGAAGGGGGGCTTCGGGTGCGCCGAGTGAGGCAGGGCACGGGCGTGCCGGAGAGTGAAGGCACGGGTGTGCCGGTGGAGAGGGGCACGAGTGTGTCAGGCTAGGAAGGCACCGAGTGTGCCGGGGAAGAGCAGCATGGGGCGTGCCGGGGAAGAGCAACATGGGGCATGCCGGGGAAGAGCACCACGAGCATGCCAGCCAATCGCGCTCGAACTGTGCCTGCAAGGAGCACAGGGATGTGTCGGGGAAGGCCGCTCCAGGGTGTGCCGAGGGAGGCCGCTCTAGGGTGTGCCGGGGAAGGCCACTCCAGGGTCTGCCAGGGAAGACCGTAGAGGTGTGCCGGCGAAGAGTTGCCAGGGGGCGCATCGGAGAAGGGGAAAAGGAAGACTTCTTCAACCAAAGGACTTTCGGTGTTGCCCCTTGGGGCCCACCGTGACTTTTTTTGGGGCCGTCACTTCTTGTGGATGCACACCCGTGTTTTCCCTTACGCCTTCAGCCTAGGGGAAACTCTGCCGAAATTTCGTCAGAAATTATCAGTGTCTTATCCATTTTACTTGTAGTAGATCCCCTTTATAGTTTTCATTTTCTTTTGCCCGTGGCTTGTTCTAATCTTGCATTTGTTGCACCTTGCAGATAAATGGCTGCCCAAAGTGGTTCTTCTGCTCCTGCTACTGCTGGTGCTGGACTTGTTCCCCCGCCTCCGGTGCCAGCCGTCACATGGCTTAATGTGGAAGACCTGGACAGGGAACATGCCGAGATAGTGGCACCAACTGAATCATCAGGCTCTGATACCGAGACAATGGACTACCCCTGACTTTCCTGGGTCGAGAAACGCTACACTTTTGACCAGACTGGCGAGTATCGAAAAGACTTCCCAAAGGACAAGCACCTTATCTGATTCCTGAAGTATTTTCGCTCCCGGGAGAGGCGGGAGCTACGGGCCGTAAGGGATGTTGAGCACGTAATTCTGCAGGCCCGGGACAGCTTATTATATAGCATCCCCAGAAGCCTGCCAATGTACCTGGTGGGAGAGGCTCGGGAGTGGAAGCCTGTGCTGGGGCTTGAAGTCGTGCTACCGACCGAGGACAAATTGGTGCGAGAGCCTCAATTCACCCCGGCCAAGTGGGACATGGCCGCCGAACAGGTCCAAGGTGAGCTACCCTGCTTCGGTCTATTCTTAGCTCCCCTGAAACGGGGCTACAGGGAGGAGCTGTTTGTTCTGGACTGCCTGGTCGTCAGATTCAAGTACGAGCTGGCGTTGGGCTGGTTTGGAGAGCCAAAGCTCCAGGATGCGCACAGCTTCAGGGAGGGGGCAGTGGAATTCACGGAGTATGTACTATTCAACTACGCCCCAATACTCGTCCGGGCTGGCATCTACCACAGCGTCTACGCCTCTCGCTACGGCCACCCCATCTCCAAAGGTCTCTGTCGTGGCATGATAGAAGTATTCAGCGTAGAGACCAACACCTTCTACACGGTAGAGGGCAAGACTTCGCTGGATCTATGGAGTCTTAGTCAGCTCAGCGGCTTGCTGATTGATGGGGAGCCTTATGAAGAAGTATGCCTCCCGGACCTGATCAAAGATGAGACCAACGGGGACAGCTACTATTCTCTTGGCTATTCATATCGGTACCTCATGACGACGTACCGAGAGTTGTATCAGTTAGCACACGACGAGAAGCAGCCTCACTGTGGAGACCGGAAGAGGGTCCGGATGACCATGTGGCTACTGTATTTCTATGACGGGCTGAAGCAGCATGAGGACTTTCCCTACGTCGGCACCATCGCCATCAAGTAAAATCAAAGAATCTCCCCAAGTCAAAAACACCAATACCAACAACCAATACCTCTAATAGACTCTCCCTCAAAATCACTCTCCCCCTGAAATCAAAAACATCAAAATACCTACTCTGATAGATACTCTCCCCCTTTCCCAACAGCAAATAAGGAGGTAGGGAGACAGTAGGACATAAGGAAGATCATCAAGAGGAAATGAAAGTGAGTGACACCCTGTGCAATAGCTCATTAACCAAGCATTCCATAGCTCAAATTCTTTAGATATAAGAATCAAGATTATACATTCTTGAGATTTCTAGTTTATGAGTAATAAAAATTAGAGTGAATCCACTATATGCTTTGGATAAAGTTGCAGTGCTCATTAATAGCAATAAACCAAAATCACATAAGCATGATAGAATTAGTCTATCTGTATCCTACTCACTTCAAATTCAGTGAAAATCTTTGGGAGTGATTGAGATATGTGTTGCCAAAAAAATCCATGTATACTAGACAGTAACATGCTGCTTTAATGCTAACTAGGTGTTCGTTCTAATGACAGGGACTTCCTGAGTTTTCGGAGCAACGTTCATGTAGGTTAAGGAAGGGCACGTGATCTGAAGGAAATAAAGTACAGAGGATGTTGACACGTGGTGAACGCAGAGAAGAATTGGTTACTCCTTGTGCGGGAAGCGTGGTCTCCACACGACATTCCTTCGATGCTCTCATATAAATAGGTCTGTCGCACAAATGAGAAATATATAGAAGAAAGAAGAAGAAACAGAGAGATAGAGACAGAGAGAGATATAGAAGAAAGAAGAAGAAACAGAGAGATAGAGGCAGAGAGAGACACAGAGAAGAAAGAAAAAGAGAGAGAAGCCCAGAAAGAAAGAGAGCTTGTTAGATCCAGTTTGGTCTGAGTCTGAACTTCTGCTTCTACGGAAGCTATATTGTCATCGTTTCTGATCTAATGTCTTTTATTTTTATTCATCTAGTCTTTTTGAGTTCATCTTACGGTGTCTTGTTACCCTCTGAGGTCTCTTAGAGGAAGGGAGAGGTTCTCCAGCTTCCCTCCATTGTGCTTGGAGGAAGAGAGGAACGATTCTCTGGTTTGTAAGCGGCTGGGTGCAGCTTACGGGGTTCCCTTTGTAGGTTGCGAAGGAAGGGAGGTTGGTCCTCCAGTTGGTGCTTTTGTTCTTCAGAAGTTCGAGGAAGGTGTTCCTCGGGGCAAGCTGTTAGATAGGGGGTGTTTGCAGACTGAGTCTACGGTTTGTGTTTGCCTAAGTGCAAGGAAGCCTCACTCTGTTAGAGTGAGGGGTGGACGTACATTGCGGACGCAATCGAACCACCTTAAAACTCTCTCTCCCACTATGTGATTACTTGATTGTCCTATGTTTACATCTCAACTGGTTGTTATTATGCGTCATCTCATCTCTCTCTAGACAAAATTCAGTTCAGCAGTTTCCAGCATCACCGAGATAAGAAGACTTTTCTACAGCGTTTGAATTATCTGTGTTAGGTGTTTGAATTAATCGAATTAGAGGTGATCTATTCATTCCCCCCTTCTATCTCACCGTCTGAGTGTGTTATCAATTGGTATGAGAGCAGGTTGCCCAGTATGTGGCCCAACGGCCAGGGTAACTCTAGACCTAATGGTCATCGCAGTTATATCGTTGAGGGACAGTCCATCAGCCATCCTCCGTTCTTTGATGGTAACAATTATTTTTTCTGGGAAAATAGGATGGAGGTCTTTATCAGAGTTCAGAGTTATAGACTCTGGAGGGTGATCACCACAGGGCCTTATGAACTACCACCTAACGAAGTAGCATGGACAGAAGATCACATCAAGCTTTCAGCTCTTAACTAGACAGCCCTGAATATCATCCAGTGTGCAGGTCACCCGGACGAATATGCTCGGATCTCAGCATGCAAGACTACCAAGAAAATGTGGGATGAATTGAAACTAATCTACGAAGGTACATCCCAAGTGAAGGCAACCAAGGTAAACCTACTCACCTCTGAGTATGAACTTTTCAAAATGAAATCAGAGGAGACTATAACTGAGATGTATGCCAGCTGGTTACTACCGGCATTTTATAAAGGATTTCTCGAAGATTGCTGTGCCACTCACTAGGCTAATTCGCAAAGAGGTACCTTACGAGTGGAATGAAGAATGTGAAAGAAGTTTCTAAGCATTAAAGGACCATTTGACCACTGCTCCGGTCTTGGCCCTACCCACTGAAGGCGAGAAGTATAAGGTATATACCGATACTTTTGGTATTGGCCTCGGGTGTATTTTAATGCAACAAGGAAGAGTTATTGCATACTCTTCTAGGCAGTTGAAGAAACACGAAGAAAACTACGCGGTGCATGACTTAGAACTGGCCACGGTGGTGTTTACCTTAAAGATCTGGAGACACCATCTCTATGGAGAGCAATTCACTATGTACTCCGATCACAAGAGCCTTAAATACCTATTCTCTTAGAAGGATCTTAACATGAGACAACGGCGGTGGCTCGAATACCTTAAGGATTTCGACTTCACTATTCATTACTACCCTGGTAAGGGAAATTCCATAGCGGATGCCCTAAGTCAAAAATTGAGAGTAATGTTAGCCAGTTGCATGGTGCAAGAATGGAAGTTATTAGAGAAGTTCTCTGAGCTAGAGATAAGTGCAGACAAGAAGAAGGGGTGTATTACTCTATCCCACATGAGTGTACATCCGGATTTGTTGTCTGAGATTATGAAGCTACAAGAAGGAGATCCTGCACTACTAGAAGTAAAGGACAAGCTGAATGAGAGACCTAATTTCAAGGTAGCGGTTGGTGGTAGATTGTTATTCCGTGAGAGGACATGTGTTCCGGACTACCCCAAGTTGAAGAAGAAGATTCTAGAGGAAGCTCACCGCTCAAGGTACACTATTCACACTGGAGCAACCAAAATGTTTAAGGACTTGAAGAAGACTTTCTGATGGACAAATATGATGAGAGAGGTAGCAAACTTTGTGTCTCGCTGTCTCACATGCCAGCAAGTGAAGGCAAACACCAGAGACCCACCGAGAAGTTCCATCCTCTTGACATTCCCAAGTGGAAATGGGAAGACATTGGCATGAATTTCATCATGGGCTTGCCCAAGTCTAGGGGCGGACATGATGGTATCTAGGTAATTATCGACCGTTTGACCAAGTCGGTGCATTTCTTACCTATCAAAAGTCGTTGGTCGATTGATGTACTGGCTGCTCTATACATCAAAGACATTGTGAGACTACATGGAGTCCCAGTATCAATTGTGTCTGACTGAGACCCGCGATTCACTTCTAACTTCTAGAATGGTCTACAACACTCTTTGGGGATAAAGCTTAACTTCAGCACTGCTTTCCATCCCCAGACAGACGGTCAAACCGAGAGGGTAAATCAAATTGTCGAAGATATATTAAGGGCATGTGTCATTGACTTTGGAGGAAGCTAGCATGACCATTTGCCCCTGGCCGAGTTTGCATATAACAGCAGCTATCAGGCCAGTATACAGATGGCTCCATTCGAAGCACTTTATGACAGGAGTTGCCGATCTCCAATATGCTGGGATGAAGTTGGTGAAAGATAAATACTAAGCCTGGATATGGTCAGAGACACAAATGAAAAAGTCTAACTTATCAGAGATAGACTCAAGGTAGCTCAATCTTGGCAGAAGTCTTATATAGATAATAGAAGGCGAGACCTGAAATTTCAAGTGGGAGATCATGTCTTCCTCAAAGTCTCTCCTGGTCAAGGTATTAGAAGATTCGGTGTTAAAGGTAAGCTAACACCAAGGTTTATTAGTCCATTCAAATATTAGAGAGGGTTGGCGAGGTAGCTTACTGCCTTACCTTGCCTCCACAACTATCTAAAGTGCACAACGTATTTCATGTTTCCATGCTAAAGAAGTACGTGCACGATCCTTTCCATATCATCGATCATGATCACCTGATAATACAAAAGGACCTTACCTATGAGCAGAAGCCGTTGAGAATCCTTGACCAAGAAGTTTGAGTTTTGAGGAGCAAGACTATCTCCATGGTGAAAGTGCAATGGAATAAATGCTTAGAACAAGAAGCTACATGAGAAACTGAAGAATCAATGCGAAGAAGATTCCCATAACTTTGTTATTTAAAATATATTAAAAATTATGAATATATAATATTAGTATCGGTGATTTTTAAGCCAACTCAAATGATTAAACAATTGACACGTGATCGCTAAGTTATCCGTGGCAAAGAGCTGATGGGGTTTTATAAATAAAACATTTGGTTTTCACCCATCTGATCTGTCGTCTTTTGTACCCTCTTTTTCAGGCGGGGGCAGCGGGAGGGCCGCCGAGGGCAGTGGCGCATGTGGAACCGTCGAGGATGAGATTGACCGGGGAGCGTCTGAATTCGGTGGGCGTCAGGCGGCCGGGGAAGAAAAAGGTACGCCCTCCGTTTGTGGTTTGTGGCGCCATATCAGTCTCCTTGGCATTTCGGTACCTCCGTACGGTCGTATGAAATAGCTCGCTCTAACATCTAGGAGTAAAAGTTGTCGTAGGCTTGCTGGCGAAGTGACAAGTGTGTGGAACCTTCGTACTTGGGGCCTAATTGCTACGTACCCTGGGGTTGTGTCAATTTGTGGGGTGGATCTGTAAACCGAGGATAGGGACAACATAAATGGCCGGGCACAGCCAGAAGGCCTCCCATCAATGCACCTCACACGGTTGGCTGCTACTCAAGTTTCTGATGAGGTAATCGAAGGAGTTCGAAGGTAAGAGTGATTTGAGATTGGTCAATTGAGTTGATCATCAAGGTCGGTGAATTAGTCAGGGGGAGGTAAAATCGGTGGAGGATGATTCGTCTGAGTTGATACCTCTCCCTGTCTTTCGAGTCTTCGACCAAGTGGAAGCCTTGGCGATTAAACTGATCATTTGAGTCTGACCACCCAATCTTACCTTTGATGAGAAAGGGCAGCCCTGGTCAGAGAGCAATTGAAACTCTTCTCAACATTCTTTTGAGCAGTTTTTGAGTAAGATGGCATCTACATAATTTAGTCTGGAAGGAATTTCCTCCTCCTCCCCCGTTTAGGAGGCTAACATAATTAAAAATACCCAATCCAAATGTAACTGGGGGGGAGCAAACAGAACGATCAGAGACGTATGTCTGATTGTTTGTAATTTTTCAAGAGATCGTATCTGGGCATGATTCATAGTCATCTAACTGTATCTGAAAAAATTTGATACGATACGTTAAGTCCTAAAATCGTTCAAATCGTGTCGAGTAACAGTGAGAGTGAGAGATTGAGAAAGGGCGGCGAGCAAGGGAGTGGAGATCTCCGGGTGGGGAGGGGGCATCGGGATGGGTGAAGAAAGGATTGCTGAAATGAGATGAGTTGGATCGAGTTGACTCGAGTGACATGCAATACAGATCACCGAGTCGACGAATTTTACATCTAGGACTGCACGGGACGGAATATCTCTTCGCTTTTTCTTATTTGTCACTTGAGTGGGGTTAGGTTGCCTGAGAACGGGTGACGGGGACGGCTGTGGTTAGGCTGGCGCCCCTGGTATATTGTTTGGGGGGGGGGGCGCCCCAGCAAAAAACCACAGCACCCAACAACTTTTAGGCGACGACGGCATTCTCTGAACGGGATTTTTACCGGGTTTCCTCTTGGTATTTGTTGAATGCAGACGGTTCCCGAGCTCAGGGCGTTGAAAGAGTCGTTGTTGCAAGAGCAGGTGGAGCTGCGGAAGGTGAGGTCCCCTCTTTCTTCCTTTCCTGTCTATCATGTCTTGACCTCATAGAATGTTGTGGATGTTATTCTCCTGGTCATGCCTGTGGGTACTCATAGATGACTGGTGTTTGTGTTCACTGAACAGGACTTGGAGGAGCAGAAGATGTTTTTTGAGGCACTGCTTAAGGAGAACATTAGGTTGAAGAATTTGGAGGTAACTAGTTTACACATGGCTACAGTTTCATATTCTTCTCCTATCCCTGCTTCCTTTTTCTCCGTCAAATAGTATTAGTTTATACAACATTATAATACCTACAAGGTGACCTAGGTTTGAAAACGCTAAACCCCCGACTAGGCCCGGTAATTATTCGTTTAAAATTTGAACCGAATTCGAATTCGTATTCGTTTAATCGGATAATTATCCGAATAAGATATCCGACGGATAATTTAATCAAATATCAGATATCCGGAGCCCTGCAAAGACCAAAGTCAAGAGAGGCGTTAGAAGGAGTCCCGGGTGTTACCCCAGGGGACAACCCTTCGATCCTTAAGTCAGTGACTAGAAGCAATATACAGAGAAGATTTGAAAGGAGGGAGAGAGGGAGAGATCACCGTAGTAGGTTGAAGAGCCGTGGGTGGCCTCCGGGACGAGTGCTCGCCACTCCCGGTGGACACTCAGTGAGCGCTTGCCGGGTGGTAAGGTCGTCGGGAGTAGACGTAGTCGATCAGGGGCGGAGACTCTCCTCTTCTCTCTAAATCGTAGGGCCGGTCACCTACTTCTCTGTAGTGTGTGCTTTAGTGGGAAGAGCCACCTTGTTCTCTCTCTGTATATCTATCATCCTTTTTATATGGGGTTGTCCTGGAGTAGGGTCTCATCCCGTGGCAGGGAAGGGCCATTGCAGTAGAGTAACGTTCCCCCGCTACGATGGCAGGAGTTGCCCGTTGGAGGGCGACTTCTCTGGCACAGGCCGGTGCTGGGGTGAGTCTCACAGCGCTCATAGAGTGTGCTTGCTCATTATGGCGTCGGGACCGACGTCGTAGGGGCAACGGTCGATCGTCGGAGGATAATCCACCGGCGACTGTGCATGGGCCGCACTGTAGAATCTGAGGCCACCCTTGGACTGGGCCTTCCCTTAGTGGGCTAAACGCCCTAACCCATCTCGTAGGAGGGCCTGTCACACCTTTCCCTTTGTGGGCCTGCCCTTATTGGGCTGCTTCTGGGCCAAATCGATTTTACCCTCCTCACCCACCAATGTGAACGTGCTACAACCAAGGTGGATCAAAGGAAAAGGATTAAATAGGGGATAGAAATCCAAACAAAGAAGTTTTCAAGAAAATAGCCTAAAACGACAACAAGGCGAACTGAGGACTCAATTCGACATTGAATATCTCATATCCCGAGAATTGATGATTAATTGACTCTCAAAATGACTTAAAAGAATGATTTTCCATGGTTAACTCAAAGTCCTACATAAATGCATGCTTGGTTTAAAGGAAAAATTAAAATAAATTAAAATAGAAAGTAACCAAGGATAATATTGTTAAGCTGCCCAGACTGAGTCAAGATACTGATTTGTGAGCTAGTACTAAGCCGAAGTCCGTTTATCAACGCACCAATTCGCAAAAGGGGAACTATCATCCCTAGTCTTGGACTGCTCAACGGCCTATCCGTGTGACTAAGATTCCTCTGAAATCATCATTATTTTTTTGATGAAGGAGAACTCAAATTTCAGATTTATCAAAGTCACAAAGTCCTTGATATAATCTAATAGAGTAGATAACATATAATAAAATGCATACAGGAAGAGATGGTGATAGCAATAAGCATGAGGAACTAAGAGGTGAAATGCAGTGCAGTCACCGTGGGACCTGAGTGATGCCCGGACAGTGGGAGCAAAAGCTTCTTCCTGTGCTCAATAATTCATTAGCCAATATATCTTGAAAGAATATAGCAATGAATATAGCATAACATGGATTAAGCATGAACAACATAAATCAAAGTGTATAGTATCAAAGCATCGAAGCATGAATAGCATGGATAGTATAGGTAGCATGGAAGCACCAAGCATGAAGCATGTGAAGCATAGCATGGATCTAAGTCCTTCAAACATGGATAGCATAACATTGCAACATAAAATCATAAAGCATGAATGCATGAAAGCGTATAAAGCATCATTTTTTGTTATTTTATTTAAGCCCTGAGGATGACAAACTTGGCCAATGGTATGATTCATGGAATACCTAGACTGAAATCGGCAGGAATGACTTGTAAGAGATTTGCCTTGAGGATAATCAGAGTGATGCCCAGGGTGACAGGGATGATTAGATGAAGTTGAGAATGAATTACTTTAGAAAGATAAAAAGATGATAATCGAAAGTGCCAAGAGTGGCAAATCATAGTGATCAATATGAGGAACATAGGGAAGAATCAAAAGATTGATATATGTAAAAGGAGAGGACTCATCCCAAGTTCTTGGTCCTTCTTGCAAAGTTATTCCGGTAAAAGCACCATCAAAAAAATATAATGTAATAGGACTGCTACGGATCCACTAAATCACGGGCGTTACAGTCTCCCCCTCCTTAAAGGAATTTCGTCACCGAAATTACAAGCAATAATAAGGAGGAAACTAGAAATGGATTACACCTAACCACAGAAAACGAGAATAACAGAACCAGGTACCTTGAAAATAGAAAACTAACTTCCCGCATGGCTAAAAGTAGACTTTGTTGGATCTGTAGTCAACCACGGCATGATATTGCTCTAACTAGTCCATGCCTAGAATCGCATCGCACTCGGCCAACTGCAGCGCATACAACTTCGTTGGCAACTGCCGGTCACTGACGATAATAGGAGAATCTTCCAGGCAAAATAGAGTGGACATAAAATCTCCGGATGGTAACTCAACGAGCAGTTCACAGGGTGAGTCGGTTACCGGCTCCTCGAGACGAGCAAGGAAATCCTCAGAAATAATGAATGAGTGGCACCTGAATCAAATAGGAAGCGAGTTGAATGACTAAAAATCGAAATCGTACCTTCTACAAGATTGGACGCAATGGCTTCTGGACGAGTGATGTGAGTAATCCGGCTCCTCGACTTTCGGCTAGAGGCTGCAGAAGATTGTTGGGAAGAAGCTGAAACTTACAAAAATGACGGCTGAGGCAGAGGTGGTGCAGGAAGATGAAATAGAGACTGTTGCGGTTGGGTAACCTGCGAGAATTGGGCCAGCACAGACCTCATCGAGTAATCTCGAACAACGTGACCTGACTGATCACAATGATAATAGACCACTGATAAGGAACATGGTACACCGGGATGGCTGCCACCACACCTTAGACATGATCTTTGCTGACTCATAGGAAACTGTCGGCGCTGCTGAAACGAAGGAACAGACTGCTGAACAGAATCAGAAGATGCCGATTGCTACTGCACAAAACCCGAAGACGCTTGACGGTTAAAATGCTTCTTGGACTTTCTAAACATCTACCTCGAAGGACCACTGGAAGCAGGCACAACAGATGGAATGCCAGGCACTGATGGCTAAAAAGACTGCTGAAATAGGGCAGCCGACTGAGCAACACTGGACTGAGAGAACCCTACCGACCTCGCCAAATCGAGCCCAACCGCGATTGCTACCTGACATGCATCCTCTATGACAGTCACACGGGTAGCAAGCAGTGGCACTCTCAATTCGACTCGCAAACCTCGAAGAAACTACTCGGCCTTTAAGGCTTCATCAGCAATAATATGCAGCGCATACCGACCCAACTCGATGAACTTATTCCGATACTACAGCACGGTCATCTTACCCTGAACCAAATCTAGGAATTGGTGCATCTTATCCATGCGAAGACAGGCCGGAGTGTAAGTGCGCTCAAAGGTAGTCATGAACTCTACCCAAGTGATCTGACGAAGTGGTCAGGAACGGAAAGTAACTTCCCACTCCGAACTCCACCACATCAAAGCTGCACCCTGAAGTTGAAAAGTAGCAAGCATAACCTTCTCGTCCTCCACGCATTCCATCGATCGAAACATGCTCTCAATCGCCTCGATCCAAATCCTGGTAGCATCTGGATCTGACTGGCCTTCATATGTCAGTGGGTGGAATAGCAAAAATTCCTTGAGTGCTCTACCACGGCCACCGGGTAAGTCATCTTGCGGTGCTGGCACAGCAGGAGCAGGGATTGGCACAATCGGAGGAGGAACAGGCACAACAGGAGGCGGAACGCTGCCACTCTCTTCCGGGGGAACATGAGCTCTTCTTTTACGGGGCGGCATCTAAAACATATGACAATGGAAAAAACACATTAATAATCACAGAAAACATCCTAAGCCAGCAGCAGACGACACGACTGGACTTGCCCTAGACAATCGCATGCAATTTCAATTCTTTACACGATTCCCCAATGCCACTCTAATACCAATTGTAACGACCCAGAGCTCAGGGTACCGATAACCCGATACAAGTATCGAATTACCGCTACCAAGAACTGTGGACGCCACCCAAGAGGCTGACGAGGCCCCTGAAGGGTTAGTGGGGGTTGTTGAGGAGGCGTATAAACAATTAGAATTACACCGCACATACTAAAATTTATTAGATGGGCAGAAGCTGTAGCACTCAATGAAGTGACTGGTGAGCTAGTCATCAGATTCATCAAGCAAAATGTCATCTTCTGATTTGGTGTTCCCAACCGCATAATTTCTGACAATAGAAGCCACTTCAAGAACCAAAAGATATATCGGCTCGTCGAGAAGTATAAAATTGATTGGAGGACCTCCACCCCTTACAATCCGTAAGCAAACGGATTGGTTGAAGCATTTGACAAAACTTTGTGCACACTCCTTGCCAAAATTGTCAGCTCCCACAAAAAGGACTAAGGGGAGAAGATCTATGAAGCATTATGGGCATATCGTACTATCTACAAGACCCCTACGAGTTGTTCACCCTTCTCACTTATGTACGGCTCCGAGGTAGTAGTCCCTATAGAGCTGGAAGTCTTGTCAATTATGGTCGCCATTCAATATGGTCTGGTTCATGATGAACAAATAAATGCTAAAAGAAGATGCGAAGAATTGGCCGAACTGGAGGGAAAACGCATTCAGGCATAAAGAAACAATGAAGTATACCAAGCCCGCATGGCAAATGCCTTCAACAAGCTCGTGTAAGGGTGGAAATTCAAGAAGGGAGACCTAGTCATGGTCAAGAAAAAAGAAGTCATGGCTTCTAACCCAAAAGGTAAATTGGCTGCTAACTAGCTGGGCCCGTATGTGGTCCAAAGGGTCTATGTGGGTAGAGCCTATGTGGTTATCAACTATCGTGGAGAAGTGCAGTTCTCGCCTCTCAATGGGAAGCATAAAGCTCTATCATGTTGCGCCATTACCCTTTGAAGGAGTGGCGAATGATTGATTATCAAAAAAATTGATGAATAATGATGAAGATGAAACAATGAAATGATGATGATTGACATCTTATCACCATGCTAACAACAATCTGGACCTTCTGTCTGGATAGATGATAAAACCTTATCTTCCTTTGCGTTGATGTCAATCCTCACATCAACGATAAAACTCACACTTTTTGACGAACGGCTTTGTGCCTAAGCCGCTACATGCCAACATCAATCCGGACCTTCTGTCTGGATAGATGATGAAACCTTATCTTCCTTTGCATTGATGTTAATCCCCACATCAACAATAAAATGCACACTTTTCGACAAATGGCTTCGCGCCTAAGCCGCTACATGCTAACATGAATCCGGACCTTCTGTCCGAATAGATGATAAAACCTTATCTTCCTTTGCGTTGATGATAATCTCCACATCAATGATAGAACCCTTACTTATCGACGAACGGCTTCGCACCTAAGCCGCTACATGCCAACATCAATCCGGACCTTCCGTCTGGGTAGATGATAAAATCTTATGTTCCTTTGCGTTGATGTCAATCCCTACATCAACGATAAAACTAACACTTTTTGGCGACCAACTTCACACTTAAGCCGCTACATGCCAACATTAATCCGGACCTTCCATCTGGGTAGATGATAAAACCTTATCTTCCTTTGCGTTGACGTCAATCCCCATATCAATGATAAAACTCACACTTTTCGGTGAATGACTTCGCGCCTAAGCCGCTACATGTCAACATCAATCCGGACCTTCTGTCTGGGTAGATAATAAAACCTTATCTTCCTTTACGTTGATGTCAATCCCCACATCAACGATAAAACTCACACTTTTTAGCGAATGGCTTCACGCCTAAGTCGCTACATGACAACATCAATCCGGACCTTCCGTCTGGATAAATGATGAAACCTTATCTTCCTTAGCGCTGATGTCAATCCCCACATCAACGATAAAACTCACACTTTTCGGCCAATGACTTCACACCACTACATGTCAACATCAATCTGGACCTTCCATCTGGGTAGATAATAAAACCTTATCTTCCTCTGCGTTGATGTTAATCCCCGCTTCAACGATGAATAATTTCGCATAAAAAAATGGGGCTTAAAATAGACGTGCCCCACCAGACTTGATCAGATGCCCTAGACAATGGCAAAAAGGGCTATAACCCAGCTGCGGTGAAAATTCAGAAGGGCGCCACAGGTAAAATCGGGTACCCCGCCACATGAAAGCCTGAAAGGGTGCGTGGGCAGAAGCTCAAGGGTTGGCTGAGGGCAAAAAGGCCATAGACCCGGCTGAGGTGAAAACCCGAAAGGGCGTCTCAGGCAAAAATGTGCAACCCCTCGGTGTGAAAACCCGTAAGGGCGCACCGGAAAAAACTAAAGGGGGTCAGCCTCGGCGAAAACCCGAAAGGGCGGTGTGGTTAGTAATGTGAAAAAAAAATCCTCTCACTCTACTTTCTGGGTGGCCCCATCATATTGATATCATGGCCATGCCTCCCATGTCATTCTATAACACCCAGCCCCATCTAGGCATCCCGACATTGTTACACCCCGTCCCACCGGGACCATTAACACCGTCATTTACAATGGATCTGACTCTTATGCCCCTTCAGGCTGTTAAGTCTATCCATTTCTTTTCAGGAGTTGACTCATACGTCCCTTGGCACGTCAGCTCCACTCATCATTGGGGCCTCCCAGGGGTCTGGATAGTATGCCTTTCCGGGATACTCAATCCGCCCCTCTAGTCTCGTCGGGCTCGGCCTATGCATGCCCCTCTTGGGCTACCGACCCATCATTTCGCCTATCGACATTCGGGTTTGACTCTCACGTCCCACTAGGGCCATCAAATCCACCCTCTTTTGTCCCATCGGGTTTGGCTTCAGTATGTCCTCTCAGGTTGTCGACCCATCCTTTGCTTATCGGCTTTCGGGTTTGACCCTCACGTCTCGTTAGGGCTATCAAACCCATCTTTTCCTTCTAGGGATTGGCCTCAGCATGTCCCTCTTGAGGCTGCCAGCCTATCTCGCCTATCGACATTCGGGTTTGACTCTCACGTCCCACTAGGGCTGTCAAATTCACCCTCTTTTGTCTCACCGGGTTCGGCCTCTGCATGCCCCTTTCGGGCTGCCAACCCATCTTGCCTCGACTTTCGGGCTTGACTCTCACGTCCCACTAGGGCTGTCAAATCCGTCTTTCCTTTCTTCCGGGTCTGGCCTCAGCATACTCTCTCGGGCTGCCAACCCACCATGCCCTTCGACTCATTTTTACCCTCTAGGGATTGGCCTATGCACGCCTCTCTCGGACTGCCAACCCATCCTTTGCCTATCGGCTTTCGGATTTGACTTTCACGTTCCACTAGGGCTGTCAAATCCATCCTTTTCTTCCTTTGGGTCTGGCCTACGTACGTCTCTCTCGGGCTGCCAACTCATGCCTTGCCTATCGGCTTTCGGATTTGACTTTCACGTCCCACTAATCCATTCTTTCCTTCCTTTGGGTCTGGCCTACATACGTCCCTCTTGGGCTGCCAACCCATCCCTTTCCTATCGGCTTTCGAATTTGACTTTCACATCCCACTAGGACTGTCAAATCCATCTTTTTCTTTTGGGTTTGGCCTATGCATGCCTCTTTCGAGCTGCCAACTCATCTCGCCTCCTGGCCTCAGACTTGACTCACACGTCTCACTGGGATTGTCAAGTTCACTCTTTTGTCCCCCATGGGCTTGGCCCATGCATGTCGTTCTCAGGCTACCAACTCCATTTGCCTATTGGCTTGTGGATTTGATCCATATGTCCCACCCGGGCTGTCAAATCCATCCTTTCATCCTTTTGGGTTTGGCCTATGCATGTCCCTTCCGGACTGCCAACTCATCTCGCCTATCGGTTCCCAGGTTTAAGTCACATGTCCATTCGGACCCTTAAACATACCCCTTTCTTCTCCCAACCGGGCTTGGCATATGCACACCCTTCTCGGGTTGTCATCCCGTTCAACCTCTTGACTTTTGGACTGGGCTAATCGTGTCCCACTAGGCCAGTCAAATCCACCCACTTGTCCCACCCTTGTGACACACATGTCTCTCCGGGAGTGCCAAACCCTCTCCGCCTTTTGGCATTATAGGTATTCAAAAAAAAATGGGGTTAAAAATATTGATGCCCTAGCGGACTTGGTTGTTTCTGTTAGGGGAGCAATCAAGGGCAAAAAGACTTTAATCCGGCAAAGGTGAAAACCCGAAAGGGCGCCTTAGGCAAAAATAGGTACCCCTCAGTGTGAAAATCCGTAAGGGCGCACTAGAAAAAGCTAAAGGGGGTCAGTCCTGGCGAAAGAAGGAGAAGTAGGGAAGAACAAACCCCGAAACACAACTAGAAACAACCCGAATCTCGAAAGAATACAGCTTAGAGGAAGATAGTCAGACCATAAGCACAAGCACACGCTCAGGACCGAGCACGACACAAGTGAACATAAGTCCGACACCTCTAAAATAGGGCAACGTCGCTTACATCTCACAGGACACATGCCATGACAACAGATATCGGGAAACAAAACAACAGACACGGCAAGCATCAGCTCAAACTAGGAGACATAATCCTCACAGCTGACAGCTCGAAAACATCAATGGCTCCAGTGCCAAAGGTAACAGGGAACACCTGGCACGTAGGACACCAATGACAATAGCATCAGACCACAAACATAATCAAGTCAGTCCTCACTCAGATATTACATCTAATCGAGTCGCAAGCTAACCCTACCAGAAGAGAAGAGTACAATAAAGCTAATCGACAAGATCAAGGACCATATAGTGCCAAGACAGATACACAAAATCATAGAGAAATAGGGCTAAAACGATAACAACAGTAGCACTTGTAGGATTCCGACTCCGTACGGGACACAGAACCACAGAACACGACTGCAAGTTGGGTCACATCAAGGCACAAGAATAGCTGAACACACGACTACAAGGGACGAGTCATGCATCGAGCAGCTCACCAAGAAAAGACCCACGACCACGAGGAAACGATAATCTCGGGGAACGTATCTCAAGAACCACGCTCACGTCTTGAGAATACAACACCCAAGAAAAGACATGCAGAGCAGAGGGTACTCACTCAATAGGAATGCCGACAGATTCCCCAATACTCACAAATGCCAACGCCAACACCAGAATAATTCCAGTAAATAGCATGGCAACAGACGACATCAAGGCACAGGAAGCCAAGATGAAGTCACATCGAGAAAGACAATTCTCTCTACTGACCAGAATCTTACGATAACGATCCTCGACCCTTGGGTTATCAGCCCACATCCTTCCACTACGCACTCATACAACGCACACAGGCATCAGAGAGCACCTCGATATCCGCATCTTAGCACACACTCGGCGCCATCACAATTCATAAAAATCACAAATAGCACGCCATGAGTACTGATCCAGCGAACAACGGATCACAAGAAGCCTAACTACAAGCAAAGAAGAGTACCAGCTTCAGCACAAAGCCCAAAGAAAATGCTAATCTTAGCTTATCTTTCACGTCCTGAAATAATAAATGAGCCTTCACAACACATCGGCCGCTGGACACGGCACGATGAACACGGTACACAATAGCTCGCAACACCATAATGGAGTCTAAAGTCAAGTAACCGTAAGACAAGGAGAAGGTCAGGCTCAGAATAAATACTGTCTACACTTAAGCAAACATAGGACAAAGGCATCACTAAGATAGTAATTCCAAGGCTTACCTCGAAAAGACTCCACCAAACGGGACGAGAAGCATCAAGCTTACTAACAGAAGCTCACCAGGAAGGAAAATCCTAGGTCGCCTGAGCATCTTCTCAACCAATGAATCTAATCGAGCACTTCGATAGATGTGAAATGCATAAGGAGCTGCACAAACTCAAGCTGGGATGACCAAAATAATGTAAGAATGTGTACGGTCATCACACCAACGCTAAAAAGTCACCAGCCACCTAAACCAATTGCGGAAAGATCTCGAACAATGTACCGCAGATTCAAGCCTTCTGGTGAACTCTACCAGGTACAACAAGATCGAGACAGACATCACAATGAAAAAGAATCACCTCATCAAATCCTGATGAGAGCAAAACCATCTCGCACAGTGCTAACACAGCACGCACAAGATGACACATGAAAAATGAAGCGACAAAGAATTGCGAACCTAATGCCAGCTGAAGATCGTGTTGGACTTTCAGGACTCTGGAAACTGTATATCTCAGATTCCCATGTACTTCACACAATAACTCTCTGATACCAGCTGTGATGACCCAGATCTTGCATACCGGATATACCCGATAGGACTATCGAGTAGACCCGATACCACTTGGGACCCGTGAAGCCTCCCAAGAGTTGTAAAGCTCCGAAGGGATAAAAGGATTGTCGTGTAGTATATTAAAGCCACAGAGATATAACAGTAAGCAATTGAATTTCATTAGATCGGTTTGCTAAAGTAGGAGAAATAAAATTTACTTTTTAATTAACAGTTTAAATTTAACAATTATACCAGAGTCTAGTCCAAAGGAAAGATAAGCAGTACAGTTAGTAGAAAAGGAAAAATGTACACTGGGGTCGGGGGAAGCCCGACGCAGGTACCGCTGGCATCTATGGACACGCCGCACCAGGAACCGCGGAAGTAAAACGATGCCACCCACCTAAAAAGCAGGGGTGAGCCTCGTGTCACTGGCTCAGTAGGGGTCACGCGGATCCCCACTGGAAAATAACACAGTAACATGGAGCAGTAGCTAAAACAACAGGAGTAGTAGAGTAGGAAAAGCTAAACTACAAAGCTATAAAAGAAAGCTAGAAACAGAAGGAGTAGAGGAGCTAAAAGAAAAGGGAAAAGAAGCCGTACCAAGTGAAGCATGACTGTCGAACTAACCTCGGCTCCCTAGGCTACTCCAGGCGGCAACGGGAGGGCAAACTCTGAACTGACGAAGTCAAAAGTCACCGATCTGTCGACGAGACACCAAGCAGGCAAAGACCTACAACAAAAAGGGTAAAAAGCCCTAGATAGACAAGATAGATCCTAAAGTATACATGACTCGATTGCCATGCACGCCCTTCTAGACACGACCACATGCATACGACTAGGATGTCATGCACACGACACAACACTGACCTCAGCCAAGACCACGAGAGGGCTAACCTGGGAAGGTCACGACGCGCGAGAAACACGAGAGTCACTTACCACGTGATGGAAGTACCCCCTCACTAGAAGAACGGCCAGCTGCATCTACTGACGTCTTATGCTGCGCCACAAGTACCTCTCTACGGACGCCTGGGATGGCAGAGACCAAGGTACAGGCTGAACCAGAATAGGAACTACAGCCACATGTGAATAGACAGCGTAACGCCCGTCAACTTCAGTCCAAGCCCCTGACCACGTGTGCACACACTGGCTCACTGCCTAAGCCAGGCCTCTAGCTAGTATTCCCCCTCTACAGGACGCTACAGTTGAACCAGGGGCCCACGAAACTAGCTTAAAAATAGTACAACGGGAACTGCCCCGCCACAAGGGCCGACACACCGTAACGTGTCATAAGGCCACGACTAGTGGAGGCTCACTAGACACAAAGACTTAAAATACGAGGGATGGAGTATAGACATGCAAGGAAGCACTGTCACACGTACTACAAAGCACCACGACAGCATAGAAAACTGCCGATAGACTCAGGACAAGGTAAGTAGACCTGAAGCTACAACGATCCTTGGGTCTCACGACTCTAAGTCAAGATCATCGTAAAAAGTGGAACAAGCCACTAATTGGTCTAATCCTAAGCCAGAGAAACTGACTCACCACAGGAAATTACTCATGGAGACCTGAGGGAACACCGAGGAACCTCAACATATCTGGCTACGCAGAATGTGGTAAGACGGCACCTCATGGCATCCACAATCATGTCTCGAACTGGACAGAACTGCTGAGACACACACAAGATCACCTGTCAACCACTGGGTCACACCGGGTTGACCGGAACCAGACAAAGATGACTCTACAGTAGGAAAGAGAATCCTACCACAAGCAAGAAGACTCCTGGCTACCTCATAATGTAGGCTTAGCCCTCATAGGACATCAGAAGATATCCACAGGACAACGGGCAAACCACAAGGTCAAGCCAAGATTTCGAAAAACCAAAACATCGGCAAACCACCCTCTGGAGGATAAGTGATCTATCACTCGGCCGCCTAACAACATAAGCAGTCAAGGAAGGAATCACTACACCCACAGGGTTAAGGACTCTAGCGGTCAAGGGTTGGGCTGCCAGGGCACTGTGGCGGTCAAGGAATAGGCCGCTAGACACAGCTGACCCTGAACAGACTTACCCCATCGAACCACCGTAGCGGTCTAATATAGACACGCTACACGGACCTGGTGGTCAAAGAGGGAACCGCCACACTAACTGCCCTAAGACATAGACCTAAGACAACCGAACATGTAATGGCCTAATAGAGGCACGCTACACCGATCTGACTCACGAAGGTTGGGCCGCTAGAGCCAACCGCATAAACTATTGACCCGGTTAAACACACTCTGGCGGCCTATGCAAGGCGCGCTACAGCAAAGTGACGCATGAAGGTTGGGCCGCTAGAGCCAACCGACATAACCTATTGACTCGGTCAAATGACATGTAGCGGCCTAATGTAGGCGCGCTACAGAGCTCTGGCGGTCAGAGCTAGAACTGCCAGAACGAACCGATAGACTCGGAATCGAGGAACCACAGACACGTGACACACCAGCATGGGGGCGTCAGAGGAAGGTACGGTCCAATGTTGGGCCGTCAACCTGACCAGACCTCGAACTGACCAACACGCCAAAGGGAACGTGGCAGTCAATCGTAGGGCCGTCAGAGACTATGGCGGTCTCTGGAATGGTCGCTAAATCGTCACGATCGGAAAAACAGAGGAAAGGTCGAATCGGCCCGTTCCATGCTCCATTTACGTCGAAACAAAGGAGAATAAGTACAGGACGGCGAGAAATGCCTTCCACAAGCCGGAAGGACGAAGAACAACCTCCCTAGCTCTAGCTCTCGTAGGCTCCCACAAACGCCAAAGATGATGGCCGTTCAAATGAGGAGGCCGACCACTTAAAACCCCTCACAAGTAGAGGGCAGCCAAGGCACTGGCCGTCCAGCCTCAAGTGGAGGCGGCTACAACCCTGGCCGCCCTCCTCCCTGATCAACGAAAAAAATATACAGAAAAATGCAAAGAATAAAAATAATGCAATTCCAATCACCTAAAGTTCATCCATACCATTCCATTTCATCCACTCATTCTCATAACCATTAACCATGGTTCATTTATTTCGTCCACTGAAACAACCATAAAAATGCTGAACAACATTAATCAAGTGTGCCACCTCATGAAGAACTCATTCACTGCCAGTTTGAAACTCTGCAATTAGTTTGCGTAACACTTCAGATCATCTTTGTCTTCCTCTATGTCAACTTTAGCTTTCACCATGGTGGCATGGCGTCTCCACGTCTTCTCGATCCTCTGAAGCCACTGTCGATCCACATCGGTTCCCAAAAGGTGCTTTGTGATCAATGCTTCCTTTGAAGCAGCCCATGGGACCCATCTGGGCAGCCCCACCTGGCGATGGCAACAGTGTGCCTGGTACAACACTAAATCCTCGGCCCTCGCTAGCCACAACTCCCGCTCTGGCGATCCTCGCACCTTGAATTCTTCGCGTCGATACATCATTGGCACGAACACAAACTCATCCTCAGGTAGGAAGTTCAAATAGTCACGCCAGTCGTCTCTAGTCTTCAGTAGCGCTGTCCTACACGTCACTTGATCCTCAGGACCAAAGATGGCCCTTGCTGGGTAGATTGCGCTCTTCTCAAAAATCCAGGACGTACTAGTAGTCAAGTCATCAAAATCAAAGCTCAAGTGGATCTCCATCCTCATCTGCAAAAGATAGAGGCTCCCCATGGTGCTACCACCTAGGCTCATCTGGGTGAGTCCACAATACAAATGAGCCAGCACCACTTGGGAGAGAGAATGCCCCATCCATAAGAGAGTAAGTGGTCCCACATACTCTCGCCTCAACACATCCCTTGACGTAGGGAAGAGCAATGCCTTGCCCAGGCACAACGTCACACCACGCATCAACCGATCGGCCTCCACCGCTCTGTCTTTCACATGGCCCAGGAGCCAACCTGCAAGGCGGTCGACTAGGATTCCCCGCTAGTCTGTCATTCGACGAATAGTTTATCTCTCACAATCTATGCCAAGATCTCATCCCAGGGAGGGAGGTCGATCAGCTCACCCACCTCCAGGTCACTCCACTGGAAGATGAAGTCAAGCTCTTCCGCCATCACTGAGGCTTCGAACTCAGGGAAAACAAATGTGTGGGTATCTGGATGCCACAGCTTGATCAAAGCTCCCAAAGATTCCCAATTCCACCTCATGCTGCTGAAGCGCTTTGCCATGATGACCAGACGGATCAGATGCCACTGGTGCATAAATACCCTCATGGCAGGCGTGATCATCGCCATTAAATCGTGGAGCCAGCCATAGCGACAGGCATGTCTTGTCCCAGGGAAGGCAGGTACAGGCTGCGCCATATAAAAAAATAAGAAAACATAAAAATAAACAAATAAATCAAATCCTTCAAAATCCAAAAATAATATATACATCTCACACGCAAACCATACCTCGCCCCACTTCACAAGGCCGCTTAAATGGCCAGGCACGTCGGAGAGAACACCCAGCTCATGGTTTCCTGTGGAAGAGGATGCCATGCTTGATTCCATCCTCAGAAATCCCCTTTCAGCTGAAAGCTTTAGTCTGACGGCAGAGAAGGAGCACCTCGGCTGGGGGTTTTGAAGGCTAGAGTCCCATCTGGCTTGGACTCCCGCTCGATTCAGGATAAGAGCAGGTGGGCGGCCAAGTCGATGGCCGCCCATCACGCCTTGGGTGACCACGTGTTTGGCCGCCCAGCTCATGGAGAAGGCCATCGGTGTGGCCGCCCGTCTCTCCTGCTTATGAATAATGCGCCCCTCTTGTCATGTATGGTTCATGGTTCATTAAATGCAATGATCAATGTTCATTACCATTATCATGGCATTGGGCTGTCTGGTCCATTTGGAGGTGAGGGGGCCGGGTCTACGGAGGTCGTCGTTGCAAGCTTGAGTTGAGTGCCGGGTGAGGTAAGGGATCCTCTGTCGCTATCT
The DNA here is from genome assembly GCA_024336825.1 of Amorphophallus titanum. NCBI lineage: Eukaryota > Viridiplantae > Streptophyta > Magnoliopsida > Alismatales > Araceae > Amorphophallus > Amorphophallus titanum. The sequence continues at coordinate 3,815,236 of JANBPO010001714.1, read as the reverse complement.
CTTCACAGCTTTTCTCATTGTTCCTTATATCAGATGGCTGGTGCGTGCTGCGTTCACTATGCAGGCTGAGGTGGCGCTGCCAACCATAACCGTACAGATACTCCTCCCATCTTTGGGTGTGGGTCAACCAACATTCCCACAAGTCCTGTGGTCCATCGCCCTGCAGTACCCCAAGGACTATGTTGTGACGGTGGGCTTGGAGGCCTTAGGGGCAATTGTGGGGGGCGCTAAGCTGACTGAAGCTGTGGAATCCCAGCCGCCCATTGCCAGTAAAGAGCTGCTCTCTGAGGAAAGGAGTCTTCCCAAAATAGAAGTGGGAGAGATTATTGAAGGAGCGGCTGGGGCTTCTATGGCCTTAGCCCTTGTTGTGGAATCAGCATCCGTAGAGGCCAGTTAGGCTGGGCGCGAAGAGCAAGCATCCTCCACTGTCAAGGTCCCTAGTGCAGCTTTGCCGCAAGAGGTTGGAAGGGAGGTTGCCGTTAGCGAGGCTCCTTATATTATGTTAGCTGCCGGGGTCAGCTCCAGTGCGGGCTTACCGTAAGATATGCTGTCATCCTCTTCCGAGCCAAGCGACGACATCTGGGTTGCTGTTGACAGTAGAGTGGATTTTCAGCTTCCAAACACGTCACCACTTGGTTTACAGTCGTCGAGCAACCTGGTGCAGCAACTCTTGGAAACCTTGCAACAGACTGTGACAGCCCGTCGGGACTTAACTTATGCACAGCTGAGGGGCTTGGTGGAGCACCTTTCTTGCTCATTGCTAGCTTTCGGCTGCCCCATGGATGACTGGATGCAGCGGGTGGTCATGTTGCTGAAGTATGTAAATAGGAGGGAATTCCTTGGCCAAGAAGTAGCTGATCAGTTGGCAGCCCTAAGATTCGAGCGGATAGAATGCTGGACCGCTCTTGCCTCCTTGAAAGGGACTGCACAGCAAATGAGGGATGCGGCCAGTGCGTCTTTCTAGCGTCAGACCTCTTTGACAGCTAGGATAGTTAAACTTCATGCTGAACTTTTAAAGGCTGAGGCCGAGCTTCAAGAAGTCGAGCAACAAGAAGTCCAGAGCGTAGAGGAGGCAAAATTGGCCGAAGGAAAAGCCGCATCTCTTGAAGAGAAGTTAACGTAGCTGGAAGCCGCCAAATCTCGATTACAAGGATTAACTCGTCACCCCTCCCTGGGAATTTTGGAGCTCGAGGATATCTTTCGACGTCCGTTGCAGTGAGCCCCCCTTTTATTATTTACTTTTCTATTCTCCCCTTCTTGGTGGACTTTTATGTATCTCGGGGGATGCCCCGAGTAACATGTATTTTGTCACTTCATAGAAATGAAATGTCCCCATTCACCGTTAAGTCACGACTTCATTTTCCTTCCTTCTTTCTTAGCCAATTAACTTAGCCCAGATATATGAGTTACTAAGGCAGGAGAGTGCTCACGCCTTCAGCAAAGGGGAGAGGGGTTCGCTCCACCGCAGCGTAACTATTCTCAGGGCCAAATTTTAGTTGATATAGGCTGAATGCTCGAGGATGAAGGTGTAGTGGCCACTAGGACCAAAGGGTAAGGTTAGAAGGCCCATTAGCAGGCTTCGCCAATGGTGATGAAGCTATCAGGAGACCAAGAATGTGTTCATTCCTCGACAGGGGTGGAGAACCTAAGTGAGGGGTAGGTTTGGTAACTTCCACGAACAACGAAGAAAGTCAAGGGTAGATTTAGTTATTGACGCGGATGAAAGATCCGAGCCAATGGTCTATTTGATGACTCTGTCGATGGTGACGAAACTGAAGGTAGGGTTTATTCATCGACATAGGCTGAATGTCGAAGCAAAAGGTGTGTTATCGCATACGCATAAGGCCTATGACGATGGGATTTGACTTCCCGATCGCACACGGGATTTCCATGGGACTCGGATGGTGGATGAGAAAGCAATACCACTTCCATCATCATTTCATTGATTTCATTCTCATGTGGCCAAGCGTTGATTCTTTTGTGCTATCCGTTGAAAACCAACTTGATCTTCTGATAGCAGTCCAGCCTTTTGCTTATTGAATAGATTTCCATTCTTGCTTGGGTGTGATCATTGGGATTTCACTTTTGCCATCTCCAGTCCATTCCTTCTCCATGCATTTGCTTACCTGTCATGAACAAAGCATCACGTATGTTAGTCATATGAAATTGGAAAGCAACAATGACTTATAGTGTTAGCCATTATCAAAACCATGATATACAAATAACCACAGGGGCACAACACAAAGGTCTCTACTAGGTCAGAGAAGTAGTCTTCAACTTTCAGTGACTTGACCAGCATGTCGTCAATGTAGACCTTAACGTTCTGGCCAATCTGGTCCTCGAATATTTAGTTGACCAGCCCTTGATATGTTGCTCCGGCATTCTTCAACCCGAAAGGCATCCAGGTGTAACAATACATGCGGAAGTCAGAGGTGAATGCCGTCTTCTCTGCATCTTCGAGATGCATCCAGATCTGGTGATACCCAAAGTAGGCGTCAAGAAAATTGAGAAGCTCACTACCCAATGTCGAATCGACCAATTGATCGATGCTCGAGAGAGGATAGTAGTGCTTTGGTGTAGCCTTGTTAAGGTCAATGAAGTCAATGCACATCTGTCACTTATCCGAGGCTTTAGGCACCAGGATGACGTTAGCCAACCAAGTCAGATAAAGGACCAGATGGAATAGTCTGATTTTTTCCCCTTACTAATTTGCTCTTTAATAATCACATGTTTTGCTAGGGTATGCTTTCTTTTCCGCTGTTAAGCTGGCTTGATAGCATGATCTAGATGAAAGCAGTGTGTCACAGTTTCCTCGGGAATTCCGAGGTGATTATCATCATACCAATTTTGATTTGAATTTCGGGTGGCAAATCTACCCCAATTTTGACTTCGAGGGTTGGGTCATCTCTTAGGCGAATCGGTAACAACTCCCCTCTAGGCTTGCTTATTGCAGTCGTTTCCTCGATGAGGCCCTTACCTCGATTTGCCTCCTTGGGCCTCCCCCATGTCAAATTTAGTGGGGAACTTCATTTTTTGGTGGAAGGTGAGGGGCACTACTTTTATTCAGCCAATGATACCTCAACTGAAAGTGACATTATAGGTCGCTATCCCCTTCACCATGATAAAGTTCGCCATGAAGGTCACGACTCTATGGGGAGTCTCGAGAGTAATGGGTGGGCGAAGGGCTCCTTTAAGATAGATAACTTGACCATACAAAGTGGGGTTCAGACCAGACGCAACTTCGATGGGTTTTCACCCATCTTGAGAAAATAGTCATAAGATAATACACCCGGTGCACTGCCATTATCTACAAGTATCCTATCTATGTTACAATGGTTTATTATTACCGAGACTACAAGAGCATCACCATATGGGGTAACCTCCCCTTCTAAGTCCAGATCGAAGAACACCAATGCCTGCTACACATGTGCTGAAGTTGCTGGCTTACTAGGCTCGATAGCCTGACTGGCTCACTTGGTGTGATGCTTCCTCCCTTGGCTGGTCTTTCCTGACGAGGCCGAACCCCTCGAGATAACTTTGATGTGGATTCCTCAGGGGTGGTTGTCTATCTCCTCTGAGGGATCTGGCGGGCCGTCGTGACGGTCAGCCACGTACTGGGCCAGGTGCCCACGGCAGATGAGACTTTTGATTTCATCCTTGAGCTACTGGCAATCATCGATATGATGACCATGGTCATAATGGAACTGACAATGCTTTTGACAGTTGCGACGCCGGGGTTGGCCGTCATTGGCTCGGGCCGGTGAAGCAACCCCGAATCTCTAATGTAGCAACCCTGAATTTCGAAACATAAAAATCTCAACAAAATATTAAATAGTGACTTATTAAAAGTCATCAATTCAAGAAATGACGGACTTCAAAAGTGGCGTCAATTGATCCGGATAAAACGATAAGAATCCTATTTGGAATAAAATAATTAAATAGCGCCCCTTTCAGTGGCGCCATTTACTAAAACGGAGCGTTTCCCACCTGACGTCAATTTATAAACTAACGCCCCTCAAAAAGATGCCACACATTGTTTCTTTCAAACTGTTTAGTTCTTCATGCATGGAGTTTATCCAGTTTTCATCTTTTAAGGCCTCTACAATATTTTTAGGTTTAATTTGAGACACAAGGGCTAACTGTTCAATTTCATCCATGATTCTAAACTGAGACCTTGTTCTAGGTGGGTCAAGCAGATTACCCATGATGTTTTCTAAAGGGTGGTCTTTTAACACTCTTATATTAGTTTGAGTGTTACCTCTATCTGTATCAGAGACCAGTGCATTACTTGATTCTCCTTAGTCTTCATTTCCTTGTATCTCCTCCTGTGAAAGTTCTTCCTTTTCTTTCACGTTCAGAAATCCCCCATCATCACCCTTCCTGCAAGAATTTTCATCATTAGTCTCATCAAAAGTGATGTGGGGTGACTCTTCCATAGTTAAACTTTTGAGATTATAGACCCTATAAGCCCTTAACCTATCAGAATATCCAAGAAATATGTCTTCTTCACTCTTGGGCTCAAACTTGTCTAAATCTCTTTTGTCATTGTTATGAACAAAACACTTTGAACTAAATACTTTCATGTGAGAGAGAGATGGCTTTTTACCTTTAAGTAGCTCATAAGGAGTCATTTTAGTAAATGGCATTACCATTGAGCGGTTGATTATATAGCAAGTAGTGTTTACCGCTTCTGCCCAAAACCTCCTAGGGAGTTGCCTTTCAGCAAGCATGGTCCTAGCCATTTCAATGCGAGTTCTGTTTCTTCTCTCGACCACCCCATTCTGTTCAGGGATTCTTGGTGATGAAAATCTGTGATTTATTCCTTCAGTCCTGTAGAGATTATCAAAGTCAACATTGTCGAATTCACCACCATGATCTGAAAGTATGTTGGAAATTTTAAACTTACCATCTTGTTTCACCTTTATGTAGAGTGCCTTAAACTCATTAAAAGCATCATTTTTATGCACAAGAGAAAACACCCACGTGAACCTAGAGAAATCATCTACTAAAACATACCCATATCTCCTTCCACTTAAGCTAGCAGTTCTTGTAGGTCCGAACAAGTCCATATGGATTAGTTCAAGCGGTTTGGATGATATGCTTTCAGTTCTATAGGAGAATAATTTCCTAGTTTATTTTTGTAGGGTGCATGCCTCGCAGATTTTGTTATTTTGTTTGAATTTAAGTTCAGGCAGTCTTTTCACCATGGAATGTTTCAAGACTTTGTGTAAAACATTACAGCTACCATGTCCTAGTCTATGCTGACACAAACATGCTAATGCAGACTTAGGTGCAGCAAGACAAAGATTTATGTGAGCACAGTCATCTAAGTTAATCATATACACATTGTTGACTCTTTTATCAGAAAACTTGGTTTCTTTTGAATTAGGGTGCAAGATCCTGCATTCATTAGAGTTAAAAACTACAGTGTGACCCTTATCACAGAGTTGACTTATGCTCAGCAAGTTGTATTCTAAACCATCAACAAGCAAAATGTTTTCAATTGAGTCGGAGGGATTCTTACCAACTTTACCTGTACGAATTATTCTTCCTTTGTTGTTCCCTCCAAGCATGGCATGACCAGCTTCCTTTTCTACCAAGAGACTGAATTTGGTTCTGTCTCCAGTCATGTGTCTTGAGTAGGCACTATCAAGGTACCATCGATTGTGCACGGCTGTAAGACACTCCTGCATAAGGAATCAAGTGACAACGTTTGGAACCCAAGCACAATTGTGTCCCAATAATATCCTCATCTCACTAAAACAAGATAGCATTGATTTTGAAATCTAAACTTTCTTTACCTTCTTGTTTTCCTTGTTTGGTTGGAAGCTCCGGTCCCTCTTTTCTTTGTTATCATTCCTTTTCTCCCTTTTAATGTCCTGAGTTTTGTAGACTTTAGGGAAGTTGGAAGAGGAATGATTCTTAGACCATCTGTTGCGGTTGGTTGGTCTGGACTGGTAGAAGGTGTCATACTTCCTAGGGAATTGAGGTTGGCTAAACCTTGGATAATAAGGCTCATAGCTACCCCAGACCCATGAAGGTGTTGACCTGTAGGAGGTGTACCTAGCAAACTGATTTCTGATAGTCTAAGGCAGAGAACATACCGAATGCCAAGTGAACACTAGGCTCGGCAAGCTGGCAACTAAGAACCTCCATGCAACGCCCTCGAAACTCGAGGAAGAATCATCACACCTGAAAACTAGGGGTGAGCCTCCTATCACTGGCTTAGTAGGGGTCCCGCGAAACCCCAACCGAAAACAACGGCGGTACATAAAGCAGCAACTACAACAAGAACAATGACAACAACAGGAACAGTAAACTCGGTGGTCGATAAAACCTCAGTTCTACAACTACTCCTACTGTATCGGAATGGAACCCAAGAACCCGATCCCACAGACGGGGGACCACCAGACACGAACCACCCTAGTCACTCTACTAGGAAAACGACATGATGCCATTATCGTGGAGGCCTGTCCTCACAGACAAGGGCCCACACTAAAACCACGTGGTCTAGAAACACCGTCACGACCTCACTGTCGTGAACTCAACGTCATCTAGGGAAAGCCCTCGGTGACGCTCACCGGAACCCTAGACTATGACTCTGGGGAACACGCCCAAAACTGCACATAAAATCCCATCTCCCAGATGGAAAATGAAAACCTGTGATATGATAACTCACGTCACGTGACGGGAGTACTGCCCACCAGAAGAACAGACCAGATGCATCCCCTGACGTCTTACAGCGTGGGCCCGAAGCCCTTAGCCCCGTGTGCGCACTCAAACCATATGCCCTAGGCCTGTCCTCTAGTTGGTTCTTCCCCCGAAGTCCGGACTCGATTACGCGTGGGGGCCCTACAGTAACCAGCCTAACAACCGTCTCTCTCGGGTAAGCCACTCCACCAGTCCGGGGTGGGTCAGCACCCGCATGCCATAAGAAGGCTACGACTAGTAGGTGCTCACAGAACATGGACACAGAAAATCACGCATGCACCCATTGCGAGTAACACGGAGTAACAGGTGGCGCGAGGCCACTAGACTCTAGACAGCCCACTAGACCTAATAATCACAACGGTCCTTAAGTCACAAGACTCGGGGTCAAGACCGTTGCACACGACAGCATTGGGCTGTTAATCTGGCCTAATCCCTAGGTCTAAAATCATAAAGCGATGACTCACAGGGCAGTTCACGACTGCCGAGACTCTTCCCTCGGAAAGGGAACATAGGATACCTCCAGGCACAAGCTGGGGGATTGGACTCGCAGTCCAAGGCCACACACATGGCCCATTGGGAAGACACTTCTGGAATCATGGAGAACCACCCGGACACCTTGCCTACTCATCCGCATCTCACATCGACACCACGGGTGAAGGAAACTACGAAGCACGATGACCCGGGGTCACACGGGCTGGGCAGCCACATACCTCGCAGCCCACAGGGCTGGGCGGCCAGGGCGATGGTCGCCTAGGCCCAAACCACCCAGGAGGGTGGCCAGAGTCCTGGTCGCCCTCCCCCCTGGGTAGCCAGACTGCTAGTCCCCTAGGCCCTGGGTGGCCAGAGTACTGGTTGCCCAGACCAGTGCTGGGCGACCATCTTGCTAGGCGACCATCAAGATGGCCGTCCTCTGCACCTAACCCACGGCTGGCAGAAGCCTACCGTGGGGTTCGATCCACGCCCCGTTCGATCCCGATCGAAGGGGAAAACAAGGGGAATCCATCCCCGGACACTCCCACAACCCATAAATGCGATCAAAACCTCAATCGGGCCTCGAATCGGCCAAAAATTACCGCACGCCCTAACATGGAAATTTCCCCCAACCGCAAAATAACCCACTCTCGGCACAAATCGTGGGAAAATAAAGTACGAGGGTTAGGGATCCGTCCCCCTGCCTCCACCGAAGATACAACGCACTGTGGATGCCGATCCACGAAGAAAAGCCTCTGAAACCCCGTCGGTGCCTTCACGCCTACGAACCAGCTTCACCGCACCCTCGAGCCTTGATCCTCGACCCATCCCCATCATCCTTGTAACCCGCGTCACCCCGCGTCGCCCCCGCATCGGTCCGTCGGCCACCAGAGATGTGAGAGTGAGAGAGGGGAGCGTGAGAGAAGAGAGAGGGAGAGAATGAGAAAGTGAGGGAAGAGAGAGGTCAAGTGAGTCGCGTCGTCGTGTCTAGGTTCTAGGAACGTGTCCACTTATCGAGTCTCACCGTCGTCCCGCATCACCGGCTCACCAAGGGGAACTCCTAGTTCGGCGGGATCCCCTAGTCATACCTGAAGTTTCTGGTGAACTTGTGAGGGTAGTATGACTCCAGAAAGCTCATCACGGACCGATGCAGCCCTAGTACCATCGACCGAGTGCTCATCACCCACTCTGTATACAAAGCTGCATCTGGCTCCCACTGATAGGGGAGGGCGCAGGTCGCCCCGTCGCTCGACGACACCAGGATCAAGCGAGAGTCTCTCGTAGCGCTATCAAAGAGTAGCCCCTCGTCTCCCCTGCCGGGCAAGTAAGACAGGGCTCTCCTAGCCCCCTCCAGCTATACAACAGCATCCCCATCTGGCTGGCCAGTGAAACTGAACAGTAAGGGCACCGCCTGGTTCGCAACTGTCCCCTTGTGTCACCAACCCAGGAAACAACAACCTGGCCCACACGCTGAGATAGTGGGTCGACAAAAGCAAGCTCCTCTCACGTGGCACCGGATGTGCCGCCAACACTCCCAGCTCCTGATAAATATTGGCTAACTCTGCAGGAGCTAAAGCCAATCTCCGTCCCTTTGCAGCAGACACGTAGGACACAGCAACTCAACCCTCAACAAATCATCCTCCCCGTGCGGGACCACGAAGGTCGCCAGCCAGTATGCCAAGTAAGCTGCTAGATGCGTCACATCCAGTAACTCATGGGGGTTCCACCCCTCCCATGGGGCATATATGTATCTCGAGTACATCCAGAACTAGAGCTCTACCTCGTTGTAATCCTCCCAAGGAGTTTGGTCTCTCGTAAACTCCTGATAAAAATAGAAGGGCCCATTGTAGAAGTGACGGACCCACACATTCAGTGGCACCCTGAGAGTCTGTGCAACCCGCTCTCTCCCAAGTAAGGCTAAGTCTCGCCAGGTCTTTAGCAAATATCAATAGCTATGAGAGACTCGGTATCACCCCTGTCCGTCCATGTGGCTATGGTGGAGGTCATCCAGCACTACCTCTTCGTATCCTTCGTCGCTGATCGGCAACCCAAAAATCTGGAACAAAGACCACAAATCCAGCGAAGTCTCTCCCTCAGCTGTCATCACCGTGTTCCAGCGGCAGTTGAAGCGCTCCACCAACGCCTGTATCAACCCCGTGTAGCATGGGTACCCGTACAATGCCGTTGTCACTGCATATCTGATCTCAGCTCTGTCCAGTAGCACCTGGTAATGATGTATGATCCCCATTAGCCACTTAGTTGCCCCCTGATGGTATCTGTGCGAGGGGATCATTGCCCAGTGGCCATACCAGCTGACAACTGTCTCCCGTAAAATTCCATCCAGAAGGTTGTGGTCGTCATAGCCCTCTCTAGCATACTGCAGCCCTGACGGCTCCAGTACCAACCCCATAGTACCCTTTGTCTCTGTCTGGTGGTGGCCGTGCAAGTCCCAAGAGGAGGGACCCAATGCCCCGACATGGACCCTGAAGTTGTCCGCTCTACTGAAGAAACTCAGGCACTCAACACTGGAGAACTGACACTACCTCCAGTAGTCCAGCAAGAAACTCGAGAAGTAATAGAGGGCGGCCCCATGTAGGCTGTACCTGCCCACTAAAATCACCCGCTCCAGTCGGCGCTGCTCTCCAGTAACTCGGGTGTCTCCCTCCTTCATGCCAGATGGTTTGAAGCTCATGATGAACTCAAACAAATGGCGGTCTAGTGGAAACTCCGCCAGGTAGCCTCAAGTGCGGTCAGAAGTGTAAATCCCGCTTGCCTCTGAAATCTGGGCCAACTCCACGGTCTCGGCTCTGCTCGCCCCCTCTCTAATGGGGCCCTCAGCCACTAGTGTGTGCCCCAAGTCGAGCTGGTCCATGCTAGTTGCAGTAACAACAGGTAGGCCCAGAGGAGGCAAGGGCTGCCCAGTCCTCCTCACCCAGTGGTCATCCTCACGGGCCACACGCCTCAAAACTTGCTCATCTCTGCCAAATCTTACCATAGCTGCAAAACAAATTGCACAAAAATGGTAAGCCACGGAGGGGCGCGTCGGGAGGATGGCGCTAGGGAGTAGCATCCAGATTTGAGTGTTTTGCATGTCGTTATTAACGGCGCCATTTAAGGGGCGCGTCGGTGAAATAGGGCGTCGTTTTAGCCTTGTTTGGTTGCCGAGGGCTAGTCGATGAGTCTGGTGATGATTCCAGAGGTCACCGTTGGCCATCCCTCTCACCACGGTTCTTGGAAAACCTTGACGGGACGTTGACGAAGCTCTCGGCACGAAGTATGGCCTTAACCCGAACTCTGTGTATCTTTGGCTTGAACATGCGGACTTTTCGCTGACACAGCCTTCGGCACTGTAATTTGTGCTGCTGGGCCGGCTTCACTTGCATTTGTAACTTTTTGATTGCTTCTTCGTGGATGGTCCCGAGTATTCTCCCGAACTCTCGGGTCTTGCTTTAGCGGCTATCTGTTGGAGCCGAGCATCTTTTCTGTGGTTCAGCTTCCGCCATTTTCCTTCTTTTCTTTCTTTTCTTCTCTGTCGACACAGGAGCACCCGGTCAGAACTTAAGACCTGTAAAAGTAGAAGTCAAGAAATATTAGGAATATTTTCAGTGTCAACACATGCATACCTCGGGACCCTCGCTCCTTCGGACTGAGTGTGAAGAGAAAAGTAATAATGCCCTAAATCAGACGTGGAACTCGAGAGCCTCCGATATGGCCATGATCCGAACTCATCTTGGGCCAATAGTTCGTTAACTCGACCCGCCTCTACCAGTATCCAGTCCCGCACCCGCATTAGTCTTGTCGTATCTGTGGCAGACATTTGTACGCTTTTTTTTCTTAATCGTTGTCTTCGCCGCTACAAATGCAGACTTCCGTCCGAACCAGAAATGGTCAGTAAGTGACCGACATATATGTATCTCTGAATGCTTACGCCCCAACACAGGGTTTATTTAAACACAATTCGAGGTTTAGCTCTCACTTCGTTATTATGAATTCCACGCCGTAGGGCCCCTTTTCTCAACGATTAATCAAGGGTTTTCCCCTCTGTGAGGGGATGTAAATAACGTCATAGTCTTTATGGTACGGCGGGTTCTTTGTCCCGACACGATACACATAGTCGTACGACTAGTCAAATCGAGCGCACCATGGGCTTCCTCGAAGCTCGAACAAATCATTACATTGGTGACTGGCACGCCCTCGCACAAACAAACTGAATAAATGAATGAACAAACAAACAAACGAATGAACAAAATGATGCCCCCGAAAGTGCATCCACAAGTCTGGCATGCCCGATGGGACTAAACCTCCCTTCATCTCTTCGTCGGGATTAGGGGCCCTACGGCCTCTTCTTAAAATTCTAAACTATTTCACTTGCAATTACAAGTTATACTTTGACGACTACAATGGTTGTTTCATTCGGACCACTAGTCATCACAAGCCATATTAGGGAAGGCTACCTAGTGGTTCCAGTGTAGTTTGGGAGCTTCCCAACTGTGGTGGACTTCCCTAACTTCATGGGAGTAGCCTTCATCAACCTGCTAAAGATCTAGGGGCCCAAGCCCGATGAAGTCCACGTTCCCATCACGGGAACCTCTACTATCAAGCCTGTCACTGATGGAGAGTCAATGACTGTTGCTGACCATGTAAAGTTGAAGACCGTGGGCTGCTTTATCCACCATGTCCATCTCAACATGGACCTCACCGACAAGCAAGCGGCGTCCCGCCAAAGAAGGAACCGGAGGAATGCTGTTGCTGCTACCCCCAGGGGCCAGATCTCCAACACCGACAAGTCGTTCCTGATCGGAGGCATCTGGGTCCACCTAAATGGCTGGAGAGCCGACGTGATTACCGACCAGATCATGCCGAATGTCCCTGTGTGCAACTCTTTCCAAGCGCTAGGGAGAATGGAAAAGAATAATACTGGACTGGCTCGTTGGCCGAAGAATGAGCCGGCCCTCAGGCCATTCAAGACCAAGCAAATTTGGGTACCCAAGCCCACTCGGGTCCCGATGTCAACTTGGCCGAGACCTATTGAGGCCAACAATCCCAAGAAGGAAAGTGTTGAGTCCCGGAATGTGGCAATCAAGAGGGGAGCTCGAAAAAACTCAGATAGCTACAAAATGCAACGCCATGCAGGCTGTCCCTGCCTATTAAAATAGCCCGCTCAAGATGGTGACGGGCTCCCGAAATCTGTGAATCATCTTGCTCCATGCCAGGAGGGACAGAGCTCTTAGTGAACTCAAATAGATGGCGGTCCAAGGGGAACTCCAAGGGGTAGCCTCCACTTCGGTCGTAAGTATAAAGACCACCCGCCTCTAGGATCCGGGCCACCTCCACGGTCCCAACTCCAGTGGCCCTCTCACCGATGGGGCCCTCAGCTACTGTCGTATGGCCCCGATCTAGCTGCTCCACACTAGCCACGGTGACCACCGGTGGACCTAGAGGGGGCATCAGCCGCTCGGTCCATCGCACCCAGTGGTCCTCCTCCCAAGCCACATGTCTCGGGACCGGCTCATCTCTGCCAAATCGTGCCATAGCTGCAAGACAGGGCACACAAAAATCGTCAGAACACCAGAAAATCAACATATACAACATAGCAAAACAAAGGCACATGAAGTGTCAAAATATAACTACAACGGCCTAGAATAGAGGGCTTACGGGCCATACGTCGTCATCTTCGCCTCCGACGCATGACCCGTGGGGGGCATTTGTTGTACCCAGACAATTTCCCAATAAAATACCATGAAATAAGGGTTCGGGAATTTTCCCGAACACCTTTAAGGCATGGGCTACCTGGCCCTTTCTACAACTATGTGGGTCCCTTCAAGGGCCCTGATCGGCTTGCCATGACATACGGTTACATAAGCAACTAACGGGGACCAATCCCGACTACCCAGCTACGGGCTCTGCCCGCACTTCACATGGCTGCCCGGGGCAACCTAGGGGCGCCCCGACACTAAGCCACACCACGTGGCACCCCACGAAAAGATAGGGAATTAGTCCCGATATGCCTTCTTTCAACCCTTCAAGGTCAAAGGGTGATCTAATCAAGTCAACCACAGGCTTTGGAGGCCCGCAGTACGCATGTACGGCTCACATACACGTGTTCGGCATTGTTCTGAACACCTCGTGGGTGCATATCTCCTAGCCCTCCTACGTCAAACCACGGGCCAACCCGTGGTGCCAGCATGCTAATTGGGTCCTACAACAACCCCCCAGCAAGATGGGGCCACCCCCGACCCTCAGACACGTGGCGACGAGCCACTCATCTTTAGCTCTCGGGCCAACCCGAGACTACCTTGCCAACCCGCCGTGCAACATGGCATGTAACTCGAGGTACGGCCTGTGTGCCTAAAGCGCCTCCCCTTAGCTCCCACGAGTTCCCATCCTCAGTCCAAAGCCCAATTTGGGGCTACCTGGCCTGCTACCCAAGCCGTTCGGCAACCCGGGGTGTGTCGGACATTTACCCGAACACCTTATGGGCGGCCACTACGACTCGAAGAACAACGGTCCCCATGGGCCCATCCCAGTCCCTCAAAGGACACCCCCAGAAGATGAAACGAGACCCCTGGGGCCATCCCTTGGGGTTACGATCGGCCCCGGGGCAGTTCGCCTTGGGGCGTGACCGCCCGCCCCAGAGAGGGCGAACTCCCTGGGGGTTGCGCCCTCTCTCCGGCTCGGAGGCCCCATGGCCCCGCTCAGTCCCAGTTCGTCCAGTTTGCGGTCCTACGATGTGGTTCGTGTGTCGTACCAATTTGTGGGAGCAACACGCTGAAGCACGAAGCAACAACACACAGGATCGGTCCTCAGCAGTCAACACGCTCACAAGTCTTCCACAAGCTCAAGGGGTTCATGATGAGGAAGAGGATATACAAGATACGTGCATCAATCCAAGCAGCTCCAAGGCCTTCAAGTTTCAAGCAGCAGCAAGGCAAAGTAAGGAGAATTGTGTGTGGGTGACTTGGTCTTTGGTTAAGGATGCCAGGGGTATGTCGCTTGTACTTCCCTCGCACCGTCCTTTCCCATGACATCTAAGTCTATGCTCACCATGCGTGAGACGTTGTGACAAGGGTGTGACCATGCATGCATGTGACATTACGCTTCCCAGTACTCACGAGGCCATGTCCGATCGCTCGATCTGAGCCGTGATTGACCCTCTGACTAACATAATGGTGCCTGCCGACGAACAATCCAGACCCGGGAAAAATGCGGAGGGGGAAATGATGCCCTCATCACGGGGCCTCGCCAGCACCTAGCATTAAGCTCTTCTCAGGTCAACTCTGTTCTCACAATGAAGGATCTACCTTGAAGGACTTCAGTCTTTGAAAAATTGGGGGCACCAGTCTACTCTAAGAAGCATCCTCAGAAGAAGAGGATGGTTCGGCTCATCAATGACACAGTTCGGGTGTTTGCGCGTTACGCTACCAGTCACCAACCCGAGACTCAGTCCGATGACTTGAACCAGCCCCTAGCCCAGCTTAGGAGGCCTCGCCCTCAAAACCAACCCCCGGTGCCGCCAGGTCATATCGGCAGTTCTACCGGACCACAGGCATCGGAACACACCAAAGGGGTCCCAGTCGAGGACTGTGGCGCTCCTGCTAACATGGATCCAGTCAATAACGATCCGCCAGTGAATGAGGGTTAAGAGGTGACTCTTAAGACTCTCATGAGGGAGAACCAACACTTGAAGGGCCTCCTGCAAGATCTTCAGGAACGGGACCTTCATCGTCAACAACTTGCTAGGCCTCCACCCGAAGCACCAGCACTACTGGATGGGCACAATGGTGTCAATGCCTCAGCAACAGTCACTAGAACCACAACAGCAGCAGGGTTCGGCATGCCTCTAGTGGAAGCTTATCCACGAGCATCTAATATGCCAGTGCTAGAAAATCTCATGGCGCAATGATAGATGATTGAGCGGATCGTCGAGACGAAGATCACCCAGTATGGGGAAGGGGTTGCCACTGTGGACCACTATAGTGTACCATACCCATTGCATCACCAATTGAAGAAGTTTCCCCCATAGTATGCCAAGCCCTCGAAGCTACAAAAGTTTGATAGGCAAGGGTCTCCGCATGAACACTTGGCCTACTGCATCACGGTCATGGGTGAGCTAGCATTGGACGAGTCATACCTCCTTCGCTATTTCGCTACCTCGCTCATGGGAATCACCTTCCAATGGTTTTCTCACCTGAAGCCTAACTCTGTGGTCGACTGGGCAAACCTCCAGAATAAATTCCTCAACAACTTCCAAACGGCCGAGTGCAAGATCTCTCTAGCAGAGCTTTGCTCTCTCCCACAGAAGAAGGGCAAGAGTGGCGTCGACTTCATCAAGAGATGGTGAGACCTAAGTATGAGGTGCATCAACCCACCAGTCCAGGAGGATGCCATTATTATATGCCGTAAAGGCTTGGCAGCCGAGGTTAGTGGAAAGCATCTCGGCACCAACATCAAAGGCTTCGACCAGCTCAATTAGGCAGTTTCCAAAATAGAGATGTTCTTCACCGATAACCCAAGCTACACATCAGCTAAGGGAAAGCAGACGCGAGAGTGTCAACCTAGTAAGGAGGTGAACACCATTGAGTTCACCCCCACTACCAAAGCCATCAAGAAAGGCGAGTCAAGTGGCTTCGACAAGAAGCCAGTAGACAAGCCAGCCACTCCTTCCTTTTCAGAGTGTATGAAGACGCAATTCTCCTTTAAGAAGGAACATACGAGAATGCTCTTCGACCTCTACACGACTCAGAAGATTATCGAGCTACCCGAAGCTCGCAAGCTGGATGACGCCCAAAAGGTTGGTGATCCTAACTATTGCCCGTATCATCGCATGTTAGGTCATTCACTTGAAGATTACTCTACCTTCAAGACTCGGGCACAAAAGCTGATTAGAAACGGCCTCATCAAAATGAAGAGTGATCTTGTTGATCCTCTGCAGCCACATGCATGGTCCAGACCCACTAAGATAGCACGTGTGATTCACTACTCAGCTAATGTGATTCACCTGATGACCACATTTTCTCTCTCTGACACTAAAGCAGAGGAGCCTAGTACCAGCCAAGGTGATCATTCACAGTGGTATCTAGGGTGGAGACCTTGGCATGATCGCATACCTCTCTCTTTTCTAAGAGAAAGGACCAGGTAGCTCTTTGATGTCCTCATCTAGGGAGGGAAGATCATGGCACGTGAGCCACTGATAGACTATGCTCAATGGGACTTCAGTAATCCCTAGTATTGCTTATTTCATACTAGAGTCTGCCATACGATCGAATCCTGCGAGGAAGTTCAGCACTTAATTCAGGAGCAGATCTAATGGGAGCAGATTGATGCTAAGCGGAACTCTATGGTGACCCTGAGGCTTCGACAAGCCGTCGCAGAAACCTTGATCATTGCCAGAAATGCACCAGACCAGTCCGATCCTCCTTGAGCAAATGGGCGGGGCTTGCCTTATCGACATGTCCTGTAGTGGCTTAAGTTTCGAGCTGACAACCGAGAAGCTCTCGAGTGACTATGAAGTCGTAGGAGGCAGGAGAACAACCAGGAGGCTGAGCCGAGCAACTTCTCGGTCAATGTCATCCATCCTCCTACCATCTCAGCACCTCCAGATACCCAGACACCAAGTACCAGCTAGTCATCTCCTACTACTTCGGCCTCGCATTGGTGGCCTTGGCGAGAGTTGGAGTCTCCCCCCTTCTCCAAAGAGGATACTGACAGACCACTCCGAATCCTTCTTGGTCAAGAGGATGTCCTAGTAAGTGAGACAACAATGGGTGCCCCCAGCTCCTCTCGCTATACCCCTGCTCTGACTACACCTTCTATGCTGAGAGATAGGAAGGGGAAGCAAAAGCGGGGTGAAACCTTGGCACGACCATGTCGTGTCTGTCCTTCTAGCAGGCCTTTGGGTTCCCTTCATATACCCGGTAGCCCAACTCAGGTCATGAAGGAGACATCTTCAGAGTCTTCAGCGACTCCAACAAGCCAGCCTGGCCCTTCATAGCATGGCCCAATTAATACAAAGGGCCAAGGCAGCCGCCAGGAGTGGTGGTATCCCACTACGCCACCAGTTACCACAAGATGCCACTCCAAGCTAGATAGCAAAGGCAAAGCTAAGGATCAAGACTCCAAGCGAGTCTCCCAGTCCACTTCTTAGTGAAGAACTTTGCCACCATGGGTAAGGCATTAAACCCCGCATATGTCTTCGGATGCAAGCCCCAGCATACCAGGAGCTACCACCCGAGGTCATCGAATAGGCGATTAATGCTACCTTCCAAATACAACAAATGGGAGGTGCCTGGATTGAAATCCGAACAACGAAAAGCTATCGACCTCCCTCAGCCAAAAAACTAGCCCGGAGGTGTCCTCCCGGGAATTTGTCAACTCTGGCTCTAGTACCTCTTCCTCCTATTCCCCTAGAGGTGGCCATCGTCAAAAGACAAGAGAGGAACAAGAGGAAGAAACTCAAAAGATGGCTCAAGAAGCAAGCTGAGCAAGCAACTGCCTTACAATCGCCAGCTGAGATAATGCCTCTCTAGAAGCAACAATAGCTCATCAACAACTTGGAGGAATGTATTCCTCCTCATCCCATTAACGCACTCCCACTCGATAGTTTCAACCCGTGGGAAGAAATGCAAAAGCGATCTCACCTTAGAAGCTAGGTCCAAGAGATGATCCAGAAAATCATGGATGGCGAGAGGCTCCTTATCCCAAAAGAACTCTCCTTGTTCTACAAAGATAAGGAGATCACCATAGAGTAGCTGGAAGAAATGCTTTGAGGCAACACTTGCAACATGGTGGCCATCCCACCTCCTAACAACTTCAACACCTCTCGGCAAGGTGAGCCAGTGGCCTCTGAGATGAGACAAAGGACCACCACCTCACTAGGGCTGCAGCCAACTTCTAAAAATATTGGTCGCGGGTGAGGCAATGGTCGAGGCTGTGGCCAAGGTCGTGGGAGAATCACTGAGCTACCTCTCCACTCATCCACCTTCGACCCCGAGTGAATCATCCTCTTTCGAGGGGAAGAACTTGCCCCCATTCCGGAGATAAAAATTTGAAAGGGGCCTGGCATCTTTGATCCCTCCGGCATGGAGGAGGTCACCACTAGTACCCCAGTCCCCGCTCCACCACTGGTCATCTCCAAAGATCAAGTAGGTCCATCCAGCAAGGATGATCTAGCTTGCCAGTCACTCCCAGAAGAGCCATCCTTGGCACCTTTGTTCTAGGAACCTACCAGTGATCAAGGCCAGTTTGATCCCAATGGTAAAGGCAAGGTGGTGCAACTCCTTGATGGGGAGCAGCGCAATAGCTCGCATATGACATTGCCCGACATACTACCCACATTGGAGGATGCTCATGCTCAAGCCGACCGAAAAGTCATCCACCAGATGAAGCGATTTCCCGCCAACATCACAATTTGGGAAGCCATTGCCTGGAGTAAGGAGCTAAGAGAAGCTCTTATCAAAATACTCCAGGAACTGGAAGCCTATGAACCATACGCCGCGAAAATAAAGGCGACAGTGTATGAAGCCTTCACAGCCATCATCACATTTGCAGAAAAGGATATGTTATTATCCTCTCCATGTCACAACTGCCCTCTCTACATGAGGGGGAAAATCAATGGGCATGAGATGAATCGGATCCTGGTGGACACCGATGCTGCTGTCAACATCATGTCACTAAAAACTTTCATGACCATATATCTGCCTCCATACCTTCAGAAGGTTTAAGCGGTCAAGATATCCAGTTTCAACTAAGATACCGAGGACATCCTCGGTTGAGTCGATGTGGATTTGGTGCTGGAGGATTTCACCTCCAAGGTGACATTCTACATCATCGACGCTAACACATCCTAAAATACTAGTGTCCCACACATAAAACTCAATGCTCAGGCGGGGACTCCATGCGGTCGCCCAACCATAGAGAGGCCAGAGTCGCTCAAGTCGTGCTGCGTGTTTGATATCGGCGACTGGCTCTCGTGCCCTCACCATTGCGTCAATGGTGGTAAGGAATAGTCAATTCAGTGTTTACTATTACCAAAACTTGTGGATGGAAGGAAAGTTTTACTTGGTCATACTAAAGAAAAGAAAAGGAAAAAGTAAAAAGATACATTAGGCCTCAGGCCCACTATGAAGCTCGATAGATGAAGAGCCCTCGGCACCAGGCGATCTGCCCCAGCACCCTCGATGACGGCCAGTCCAGACACTAACCCCACCTGCATGGGAACAATCTCAGCTGCGTCCCCTCCCGAAACTGTCAGAGTTGGCGATCGCTCGGATGAAACAGAGGCACCCCGACTTCTGTCTTTGTTCGACGTCTGAACGGAGGAGTAGGTAGTATCTTCGTTCGAGTCATAGTATTGCCTGAAAGGAAAATCAAGCTCTCCGTGCACCTATTCATAGGCCAAAGAGGTCGCTCGGCTGTAGCCACTGGAAAGCCCCTTCCGTAGGCCCTAACGATAACCGGGCTCGTAGTAGGCAAAGGTAGCCTACTGGATCGCCACTTGGTAACCCTTCGAGCATTTGTACTTCTCAAGCGCCTCCAAGCCGGCCCACTCTGCCTTCTCCTCGAGCTCGGTCTCTTTCCATTCTACCTCGAACTACCTTTGCTCGGCTTCTGCTCGCGTGACCTCGGCCTTCGCCCGCTGCCACTCGGCCTCTCGGACCCGGCCCTCAAGCTCCTTACGCTCGGCCTTCCACTACTTGGCACGCTCGGCCTGTGCTTTTCACTGTACGTCCAGGACTCTATCTTTCAGCTCGACCATATAATGGGCCTGACCCAACTGCTCAGCTGACTCCTGAGCCTCTTTCTGGCTCGACTCTGCTTGCGCCCTAAGTGAGGCTGCCTCCCGCCGAAGAGATTCAAGGTTGCTGGCCAGGCGCTCGACCTTCCGGTTGGATGCACTACTGGACCAGGCCAGGGACTCCCTCTCGGAGTTGACTCGAGCATATAGATCGGCCATTTTGGACCCCAGCTGGGCCATAATCAAGTCGCCTTCCATGACTCGTTCGAGAAGCACGAAAGGAGAGCTATGCCTGAGGCTTCCCCGAATTGCATCCGAAGTCACACAGCGGTACCTATGGTTCAAGGAGGCTCAGACGACAGAGGTACCTACCGCAGGAGGGACGGCCCTCTCTGGAGTAGCTAGGATCGGGGAACCCCCACTAGGTATTTCCACTCCCGGGGGCCCACCGGCTAGCTCGGGCAGGGACATTTCCCCTCGTGCCTCCGCAGTCTCAGTCGGCTGGGATTGGGTCGCTTTGCCTTGCCACCCCTCGACCTCGACTGGCTCAGATAGGGTCCCATCATCATGTGCCCCCCCAACCTTGATAGGCACATCAGCCGCGGCCGCCCCCACCTGAGACGCACCTGCCTCGGCCACGACCCCTCCAGCGATAGCAGCCCCCTCGGATTCAACAGACGAGAGGGCCAACTGAGCGCCCCCCTCGACTGAGCTAGCGGCCTCCGCCCTTCTTGCCCTTTTTCTCTCGACAGTCACGACCTTCATCGAAGACCGCAACACCTTCCCCAAGGGATCCTTGCGCTTAGCCCTGCAACGCTCGGAAGCCCCATCCCGAGCGATCTGCTTGCCTCTATCTTGGGCACGGGAAGAACTTCCAGGAACTTGAAGTCCACCGGGAGCAGGCGCCTCCTCTTCGTCAAGGATCACCACCTCAGCTGGCGACGCCTCTTCATTAGTCACTCGCCTCGAATCTCAGCAAAGAAAAGTGAGTCGTCAACAAAAAGTTCACTAATGCAACCCAACATCAATGCAAGGTTCCAAAGCCCTTACCTAGAGGCACCACCGCCCAAGAAGGATATTCCTCAATATTGGTCGCGGTCATCAACTCGGCAGTGGATCGGCGGTTCTCCTGAAGGAGGGCAGCTTTCTTCTCCACCTCCTGGGAAATCACAGCCACTTAATGGAGAGAAAGAGCTTTTTAAGGTGGTTCGATTGCGATCTGAAATCTACGTCCGCCCCTTAATCCACGGGAGTAAGGCTTCCTTGCACTATGCAAAAATGAACAACAAACTCAGTCTGCAAACAACCGCTGCCTGACAGCTTGCCCCGAGGAGCACTCTCCTTGCACTTCTGAAGATCAGAAGTAATACTGGAGGACCAACCTCCCTTCCTTCACAACTAGTAAAGGGAAATTGTAAGCTGCTTCCAGCAACTCACGAACCAGACTAGAGGACCAATCTCCCTTCCTTCGCAACCAGCAAAGGGAACCCGTAAGTTGCTTCCAGCAACTCACAAACCAGACTAGAGGACCAACCTCCCTTCCTTCGCAACTAGCAAAGGGAACCCATAAGTTGCTTCCAGCAACTCACAAACCAAAGGATCATTCCTCTCTTCCTCCAACCACAATGGAGGGAAACCGGAGAACTTCTCCCTTCCTCTAAGTGAGCTTAGAGGGTAACAAAGTAGTATAACCGGAATGAACAAAAAATTCGAAGATGAAAAACAAAATCAAAAAATGATCTCTCAGAACTGACAGTAATATAGCTTCCGTAGAAGCAGAGTTTCAGTCACTGATGTAGGACTCAAATCAGCCTCTCTCCTCTTCTTTCTAGACTCTTCTCTCTTTCTTAAATATGAAATTTCAGTAGTGGCGGAGGACTCGGATCTTCTTTCTCTCTCTCTTTTTCAATCCGCTCGATGCTTCTCTTCAGTCCTCTCTTCCTCTCCTGTATGACCAGTATCTATATATATAGAGGCTCTTGAAGAATGGGCGTGTGGAATCCACAGTTCTTGCCCAAAGAATCTTGAAACTAGCGCTCCTTTTGAGTCCACGTGTCGAGATGTGAGAGATTGATGTCCACGTATCCAATCATTGGTTCCTAGATGCATGTGCCTTGGATCATGTGCCTCTTTCATTCTGCCCTTCAAGTGTTTGATCATTGGCTTTATCTGTCATGACAGAGAACAAATACAGCAGTCAGTGTTATGAAGTAGGAAAAGTAGATTTTGCACGGACCTTAAAGAATAGATGAAGCAACGTGCACTGACATCCTTCTGCCTAAAGCGAGTATGCATAGACTCGAATAGCATAATACTAATGTGCACAGACTCTATATCCAGACATGCACGAACATTGTATGCAAAAGAAAGTATATGCACGGACTTAGCATCGCACATGAATGAAATGTGCACAGACCTTGTGTTACTAGCACGAACCTTTGTATGTATTAAGCGAAACGTGCATGGACCTTAAAACTGCTGGCATGTAGTTCTTCAAAGCATGCACGGACTATGAACTGCACAGCCCTTATATGCACGGACCGTGGATTGCACAGACTTCGTGTGTGCATAGACAAGTAGCAAGACATGCACGGACTATACGTACGGTTGACACAGGAGATCACACGGACCTATAAGACTCTGAATGAAGAAATGAATGGGCCTAGCCTCTCAAAGGCTAAGATGTGCATGGTCTCAGAATTTGAGAAATGCACGGACCTAGCGTCACAAAGGCTGAGATATGCACAGACTCAGATTTGAGAAGTGTATGGACCTTCTATTGCATGAGTGAGATGTGCACAGAGTTTAGTCGTGCTTAAACAGACTTTGCACGAACTTGGGTATACCTTCTTTGAGCAAAATGCATTGACCTTATTTGAGCATAGATCTTATATGCCGACCAGTCAAGAATGTGCATGGAGCTATAAAAGTTAAGTAAAAGCTGCATGGACATTATATGCACAAGGGAAGCAAGGCACAGACCTTCTTTATGCAGGATGACCTACATGCACGGACCTTAGAGCCTGAATGAAACATGACATGCACGGACCTTGGAGGAATATGCACTGACCTTGAATCAAACAATGAGAAATGTGCACGGACTCTGTAAGCATCTAAACAAACATGCACGGACTCTAAATGACATTCTCAGACTTTATAACGACGTGCACCGAACTAAGTAAGCAGAATAAGCAAATGTGCACAGAGTTGAATAGTGTTTACACGAACATAGAAATACAAATCTTGCCCCGCGATCCGCCGGCAGGCTACACTCAATGGGACTTTAACCACCCTCAGTATTGTCCCTTTCATGCAGGAATCTGTCACGCGATCGAGTCCTGCGAGGAAGTTCAATACCTCATTGAGGAACAGATCCGGTGGGAGCAGATCGATGCTGAAGGAAATTCCATGGCACTTGTTCGACTGTGGAAAGCTGTCGAAGAAACCCTGAGCACTGCCAGAAATGTACCAGAACGGCCCGATCCTCCCCAGGAAAAAGGGCACGGGTCGCCTTACCAGCATACTCCAGAATGGCTCGAGTTCTGAACCGATAATCGGGAGGCTCTCGAACGACTGCGGAGATGCAAGGAGAAAGATACCAGCCAAGAGGCGGGACTGTGTACCTTCTCAGCCAACGTCATCCACTCTCTCTCGGCCTCTCTCGAGGCTCCAACACTACAGGCTAGTCAACTAGCCCCTGCCACTCCAGCCGCACAATGGCGACCCTGGCAAGAGCTAGAGTCTCTCCCCATTTTCCAAGGAAGACACTGAAAGACTCCTTCGAGTCCTTTTCGGTCGAGAAGATGTCCTGGTAGGTGAGACCAAGACAGACTCTTCCAGCCCTTCTCGTCTCCCCCCTATTTTACCTCTGTCTTCGACACTTGAGGATAGAAAGGGGAAGTAAAAGTTGAGTGAGCTCCGCTGAACCAGGTTCTCCCTATAGCTCGCAGGTTGGGTCTGCCATCACAAAGGCCCTCCGACGCATGAGATCAAGATAGCTACCAAGGGCAACAAGGCCCCCATACGTCATCAGGTGTCATCGGACCCTGCTCTCAGCCAGACCATAGGGGTCCGGTCATGAAGCAAGATGTTGGTCACACTCCCCAAGCCCCTCCTCAGTAGAAATCCCAGCCACCGCAGCTAAGGCATCAAACCATGCACAAGTCTTCAGACACTAGCCCCAGTACACCAAGTTCAACAGGGAAAGCCTTCCTAGCCACCGCAGCTAAGGCATCAAACTGCGCACATGTCTTCAGACACCAGCACGAATACACCAACTCAACAGGGGAAGTCTTCCTTGCCACCGCGGCTAAGGCATCAAACTGCACACACGTCTTCGGACGCCAGCACCAGTCAACTAGTTCCCGATAAACTCCCACACCAACCGCGGCAGAGGCAAGAAGTCGCGTCTACATCTTTGGACGCCAGTCCCAGCATCCTTACTTAGCAGGAACTACCACTCGAAGTCATCGGGTAGGCGATCAACGCTACCTTCCAACTACAACAATCGGAAGGTGCCTGGATTGAGATCCGAGCAAAGAGGAGTCGTTGACCTCATCCTACAAACTCATTGGCTCGATGGTATCCCCGCGCGGACCTGTCGACTCCAGTTCCAGTGCCTCCTCCTCCTACTCCCCTAGAGATAGCCATCGCCAAGAAACAGGAGAGGAATAGAAGGAAGAATCTCAAAAGGCGGCACAAGAAGCAAGCCGAACAAGTGGCTGCCTTACAGTCCCCAACAAAGCTGACGCCTCTCCAGAGGTTGCAGCGACTCATTGACAACTTGGAGGAATACATTCCTCTCCACCCTACTGGGCCTATCCCACTCGATAGCTACATCCCATGGGAGGACATGTAGAAACGAGCTCGCCTCTGTGACTGGGTCCAAGAAATGATCTAGAAGGTCAAGGAAGGTGAAACTCTCCACGTCCCAAAAGAGCTCACCTGGTTCTATAAGGACAAGGAGATCACCGTGGAACAGCTGGAACAGATGCTTCGTGGCTGCACTTGCAACATGGTGGCCATCCCACCTCCAGACAATATCAACGCTTCCCGACGAGGTGAGCCAATAGCGTCCAAACCAGACAAAGGGTTGCAGCTCCACACAGACCACAACCAGCCCCAGAGCACACCGGTCATGGCCAAGGTCACAGTTGTGGACATAGTAGAGGCCACGAAAGAGTCCCTGAGCCGTCTCTTTGCCCGTCTGCCTTCGATCCCGAATGGGTTATCCTCCTCCGAGGAGAACAACCTGCCCCGATCCCACCAGTGGAGATCCGGGGGCAACCCAGCATCTTCGACCCGCTGACCTGACAGAAGTAATGGTTTTTCTGGTGCTGGAAGGTGCTATTCCCAGCATGTACAAGGTTCGAGGTCAGGATGAGCATGAGGACCCTTCCGTTGGTCGGAGGAGTATTGAGTTTTCCCCTGGTGGGAGGAGATCGTGTTGGGTTAAGGTTTGTCGTCTTGCATCGTGTGTCCGGATTGGTTGGCCTCCCTCGTGTGCCATAAAGTCCGTGTGAGACGAATCCTGTGTTGGCAAGGTGGTTGCTAGTGAGAAGCGTTGCCCATTCCTTGATGTGTAAGGGTGTTGGCATTATTCCGGAAGGATGAGTGCTGATTGGGCGGTGTTTGTTAGAACTTGTAGCTGGTGTTGTGTTTTCCGAGGTGTTGTGAATCAGAGCCTGCGGAGTTGCAGAGAATTGTCGGGATGGAGGATCCCGAGTTGTCATTGTGGTGGCTGTGCACGTGGATCTGAGTGCGCAGTGGAAGATCATAACGTTGGATGCTACGGGTAGATTTTTGAGGATGTGTTGAGCGTCGGAGGATTGGTCCCTTGGTGTGAGATTATCTCGGGTTGCGTGAGGCATGTTATTACCGTGTCGTTGCTTAAGGCATTGTGGTTTGTGGCACTGGCTAGATAGAGAATTGGGGGAAACATGCTGGCGAGGTTGCCGCATGAGTACCCTGTTCATGTGTTGGAAGTTGTGTTCTAGGATGGGAGTGTGTTTTGGAGAAGTGATCTCTGGCAGATTGTGGGTCCCGGTTGGTTACTGTGGGCGGTTGGTGAGGCTGACTGAGTGGTCGACCATGGTAAGATGTGTATTGTCTGGGGACCTGTGTGCATTGGTCGTGGCGTCGTCGACCAGCTTGCTGTGGTAGCAGGTGGCACTTGTCGGTTTGGAGAAGCGTGCTGTGGTATGTGAGAGGTTGTGTCCCGAGGCTCTGAGGTGAGAGCGGAATCGGGATTGGCAGGCATCCATCGGGAGTAGTTGAGGTGAGTTGTGATTGGATAGCGATGGAGCTGTGCCTGTGTTTAGTGGTCTCTGATGAGACGTCGGTGTTGGATGGTGATCCCTGGTCTGCGTTCGGCAAGGGAGGATTTCTCGACATGTTACATTGAGTAACGTGAGGACCAAGGGGAGATCCTTTTATTTGATTTCGTCGTGCTTCCCTAAGAGGGTAGAGTTGGCATGAGGCTCGAGATTGGTTGCGATGTCCGAGCGAGATTTGGATCGAGTTGTGGTAATGGTCTTTGGAAGAGTCAGCGGATGGCCTGTCGTGATTTAGATTGTGCCGGTTGGGCCGGTGGAGATTTTTCGTTGACATGTATCTAGTGACCGATGGATGGTCTTTCACAGACAGAAGATGCTGGTTGTTGGGGCTCGAGAATGGCGTGAGCTGTATGCCAGCAGGGCCTTGGATGGCCGATTATGAGGTGTGCTTTCCCCGGATTGGATCTGAAATTTTGTTAGAAGTTTATCTTCTGGTAGAGTTGGCCGTGTTGCTGAGGGCGTACGACTTACCGGGTGCAAGCTGGTGGAAGCTCAGGGTTGGTTGTCCCTGGTGCAGGGTGTGAGAGCGATCAGCGAGTTGTGAAGCTGGCGCTTCGTTGGTCCGCCAAGCATGGGCGTTGACTGGTGGTTTGGTTCTCGTGGTGAGGAGTGTGTTTTCTCTGTGAGCGTGGTGGTGTCTGCGGTGCTGCGGTTGGTTTTTGTGTTGTCCGAGGTGACGCCAGACTTGTGCTTTCTGTATGTGCCTGCTCTGAGGATCGAGGTGTCTTTGGTTGTAAGAGAGGCATTGTCCGTGATCATTATCTGGCTGTGTCCCTCAAGATCGTGATTTTTACGTGTATCGAGGTTTGGTTGGGACCCTGACGACGTCGTCAGTTGGTTCATGGCGTTCTCCCCTTGTGGCTAGGTGTTTGTCCTGAATTTCGAGGACGAAATTCTTGTAAGGGGGGAGGGCTATAATGCTGTGAATTTTTCAGGGTGAATCGTTGCATTCTCCGAATCTAGGATAGTACCACTGCGTTGTGCATCTTTTGAGGATCGCGGAGATAATTTTTCTATATTTTTAGAATTTTCACCTTTTGAAGATAATTCCCTAATGCATCTTGGTGAAGGGTGGACCTGTTTATCAATTCCAACACAGATATTTTGGTGGGCACCCGGTCTAAGTGATGCAATAGATCATATTGGGTACCTGACAGTGGCTCGGCTTCCTCTTGTTAAGTAGTCGGTTGTGAAGACTGGGGATTGGGTGCAGGTGCACCAGTGGAAGTATAATTCCTGTAAAATAAACGCCCACATCGTAGAGTAAGGTTTTGTGTCGTCACGGCATCGGTTGACAGTCTAATGGGCCTAGTAGGGTGGATAAGTGGTGTGGAAGAGGGTGTGGTGGACATGATGGGAGTGGTAGGGATGATGGTGGAGGTAACGAGTTGTGGAGGAAGAATGACAGGCGAAGGGTTAGATGGAGGCATGGCGATGATGGGCACGGGTGCAGGTGGAGGCGTGAAGGCAGGTGGAGGAAGAACGACAGGCAAGGGGTTGGATGGGGGTGTGGTGATGACGGTGGGGGTGATAAGCAGAGGGTGAGATGGCAGGACAAGTGAGGGAATCGGTGGAGTGGAGGTAGGCAAGGTAAAGGTGGTAGTTGGTGGTAGGACAAGTGGTCTGGTAGGCAAAGGAAGGGTTTGGTGGTTAGGTGTGAGAATAACAGGGGTAGTGGGTAAAGGGTTGCGGTGGTTATGGTGGAGGGCGAGGAGCTGTTGGACTGAACCATCATCATCATATGACCACCCGACGTCAGGGGTCGGGGGTTGAACCAAGTTAACCTGAGCCGATGCCCGCGACTGAGGCTGCGGAGTAGGAGGATGATTTGGCATGGTGTTTTGATGGATCCCCAAGTCTTGGACCAGATGTTGCTGCAGTGGCTGCTGCTGTGGTGGCGATGCTTGTTATTGCTGCACTTGCTGCCTCAGCGCTTGCCTTCTCTTTTCTTTGATCTCCATAATGGCCTTGTGCATCTCAGCCCAATCTATTATGTGCGCTTCATGCAGGTCATAGACCAAGTCTTGGAACTAAAAACATCCTTCAATCGTATGCCCTGACTACCTATGGACCATACAGTACTTTATCTGATCAATAGTCGGGTTCCAGGTGGGCCGTTCTAGAGGAAGCTAGATTGCACTAATTGACATGAGAGCAGAAAAGATATCTGTAAGGGATTCTGGCAAAGGAGGGTACTGGGCTCTCTTCGGAGCCGGGCGCTCGTTGGTGTAGCCATTGGGTGGAGGGACGTTGTGGTATTGCGGAGGTTGCTGGGGTTGTTGCGGAGCGGGGAAAGTGTTTTGCGGAGTGGTGAATGTTGGCGGAGGGTTTTGTGGAGAGAAGGCAGGTGGAGGGTTCTATGGAGTGGAGAATTGGGGGTTGCGGGGGTTCTGTGGAAAGCGGATCTGGGTAGACTGGTTAGGGAATGGGAACGCAATGGCTTGCACATGTTCGTTTGTCTGGACTCCTTCTGTGACAGGCCCCTGAGGTTTTCTGTTGTACTTGGGCTTTTGGGCCTCAAAGAGTGAATGGATTGGAGAGTCCTTGAACTGCATTTGAATAAAATGCGCCCAGCTATATAATTGGTGCATATTTGCTATATCATTCATGGCCAAGATATTACGGAAGGTCAGGGTAGCATTAGAGATCAACAGCTTGACCTTCTCTTCCTCCGGGATGTGACCTGGCACTCGGGTGGCCATCTGCCTCCATCTGTCTGCGTAGGCAGCAAATTCCTCATCTGGCTTCATCTTTTCGACCACTAGATCTATGAATGAGTATTCCGAGCTGACTCTGTCTAGAAACCTCTGAATGAATTTATCTTTTACTACTTTGAAACTCTCGCCATCCTCTAGTGGCAGAGAGTAAAACCATTCAAGAGCAACCCTGTCCAACGACTGGCGGAATAAGTACGCCATAAGGCAATCATCATATAGGAATTGGGCCGACTCATATAGAAAGTCCCTCACATGAATGAAGGGATTGCCATTCCCGTCGTATTTGTGGTAAGTGTAGAGCTGATGGGGTCATCATCTACACCCTAATTTTTCGGGGCTCGGACAGTTCGCCACCATGCACCATTGCGTCCGTCTCATGTCACCGTGAGAGAGAGATTTTTAGAGAGAGAAGTTTAGAGAGAAAGATTTAGTGAGAGGACTAAGGAGAGATGAAGAGCGAGAGAGAGGGAGGTGGAATTTAAATTAACATAAAATAAAAAATAAAATAAAAATTATGTGTGCGTGTGTGAGAAGTGAGAGAGAGAGAGAGAGAGAACAAGAGAGAGATAGAGAGGGGAATAGAGAGAAGAGAGAGAGAGCATGTGAGAGAAGGGGAGAGAGAGGAGGATCACAAGAAGTGAGAGAGAAAGAGAGAGGGAGAGAGAGAAAGAGAGAGAGGGTGAGACACGAAGAAGAGAGAGAAAGGGAGAAGGCGAGAGATCGTGAGGGGGTTGGAGAGAGAGGAGAGGGAAAGCTGGCTACGGGAAGCAACAGGGTGCGTGAGGGCTAGAGAGGGGAGGCGGAGGTGGTTAGCAGGGAGGCCCGATGGTGTGTGTATGTGAAGAGGTGAGGGGGACGCGGCCAATGTGGAGGATGTCGACGTCGTGGTGTTGTGAGTGCTGAGAGGGTGAGAAAGAGATGGGACGAAAGAGAGACAGATAGAGAGCGAGAGTGGGATGAGAGGAAGGGAACATGGGGACGCTAGGTGTCAGCTATGGTGATCACAGATGGGAGAGGATGGCGGGCGGGAGGAGAGAACGAGGAGGCCACGGTGCAGAGACGACGGTGGGTGTCCGTGTGTGCGTGCATGGCCGCCGGCAGAGGGAGGAGGCGAATGTGTGTGGGTGAGCGAGATAGAGCAGTGCGAATGAGGGGGTGTGCGTGTAGAAGAGAGAGAGAGGGAGAGGGGATTCGTGATGCGAAGTGAACCTGGGGAGTGGGAGACGGGCGTGCGGCAGAGGGAGAGAGATGGCCGCGGGGGTGAGAGAGAGGAGAGAGTGAGAAGAGAGAGAAAGAGAGAGAGTCTGAGAGAGACGAGAGGGTGGCCGCAGCGGTGGGTGCGGCTGGTATGTTTGTGACGAGGGGAGACATGGTAGAGCAGTTGGTATGTGTTTGTAAGGAGGGGAGATGAGGTCGCAGAGGAGGGTTGCCTGTGCGACAGTGGCGAGGAGGTGCCGTGACGATGGTAAGAGAGAGAGGTAGAGAGAGAACAGAGGGGAGAGGGGAGGTGTTGCCACGGTGGGTGGGTGTGTTTGTGTTTATAGAATAGAGAGAGGGCGAGTGAGATGAAAGGAGTGCGAGGGGGAAGAGAGCCCGGAGAAGGTGGGGGAGGAGTTCTACAGAGAGAGAGAGAGACGGGATGAGAAGAGGGAGAGGCCAAGAGAGGGAGAGAGGTGTTGGTAGTGGGATGATCACGGGGGTTCCTCCTGATTTGTCGGTGGCACTGGGTTCTTGTAGGAGGAAGAAGAGACGGGGCCACACAACTACCATAACCTGCCGCTTAAGTGGTTGTTGCCATAACCCACCGCTAAAGTTGTTGGTGGGCTGGTGCATGGCTGGCAGTGGGGTGTGAGTGTGTGGGGAGTGAAGAGATCGATATGGGTCATGTGTGTATGGGAGATGCGGTAGATGAGGGGGTGGTGCTAGAGAGAGAAAGTGAGAGAGAGTGGGGGTGGCGATGTGCATGGTAGAGGAGAGAGAGGGTGATGGTGAGAGCTGGGCTTATGCGTGGGTGTGTGAAGTGGAGTGTGAGTGTTAAAGAGAGAAAGAGTGAGAGGTGAGAAAATGGAGGGGGCCATGGGTTACATGGGAAGGTGAGAGAGGAGGTGAAGGATTTGTGTGCATGGTGCTTACGTGGGTGTGTGAAGTGGAGTGCATGTGCTAGAAGGAGAAAGAGGGAGGAAAAGGGTGAGATGAGGTGTGCATGGGCATGGCCGACGGCGGACGCGATGAGGCCCATGCCGGCTTCTTCTTGTTCTTCGGCCGTTCGACACACAAACATGGCCGCCGACCCTCCTGCACATGTCACCTTCTTCCTCCGCAACTTAGTCGGTTGCTGTCCTGGGCTCTCCCTGAGTAGGCGAAGGCCAGCCCACTCTCTCACCGTAGCGAAGGAAGGGCACTGTTCACAAAAGAGAGACTTTGATCAAAGTTTGTTTAAATATGTGACCTCCACCCCCTCCGTATATTACTCCCTCTTCCCTCTCTTCACTCTTCTTATCTCCCTAAACTCACACATGATCTATTTAAAGCTCACATGAGTGTGCATGAGTGGGCTTCAATGTGTGATTGAATAGCATGGAAATGTTGTTGCACCGAAAGATTTGCAATGAGTGTGGGCAAGGGGAAAATAACATGGATTTGGGGTAGTCTTAGCCCTATAAAAGGGGCTATTGCGTACGATTTAACACACCTATGTAGGCTTGATTCTCCTCCCCTCTTCATTTCTATTCCCATGTAGATAGCATTAGGAGTAGGCCTTTAATTACTCTATCCCTCTCTCTACCCTCTTTGTAGTCATGTGGAAGCCCCCCCTCCCCCGTCGGATCTCTCTCCTTATCTCTCTAACCACCCCTGCCGGATCTCTCTCTCTCTTTCTCTCTCTTACCCACACGACGCACCTCCGGTAGCACACGCATCTCTCCCTCTTTCACACCTGCACACCGCCAACCCGCATCCACCTCCACTCTCTCACAGTCTTCACCCTCTCTCTCTTCCCTTCTCCCTCTCTCCTCCTACATCTCTCTCTACCTCTCTCTCTAACCACCATCGCGGTAGCTCCACCCTATTCTCGTCCGCACCTCCCTCAACCCCACCTGTGTCCCACCTCCTACTCACCACCGCCTAGCTCTTCCCTGCTCCTTTCATCACTGCCGCACCGCTCCCTTCGCCTGCACTCTTTCGGTCCTCTCTAGCCGTCCGCCACACACACTCACGCACGCCCCACACCACCGGCAACACTGCTGCGACCATGCACACCGCCTCATCACTCACCCTCTCATCCATGCACACAGTCACCTCCCTTCACACACATGCACGTCGGCCCTCTACCTTCTCTCTCTAACCCACACACTGCCACGGTGACCCCCTCCCAACACCCAGCCGGCAGTCCCCTCTCTCTTCGCCCTCGCCGCTCTCCCTCTCCATGCACTGCACTCCCTCCTAGCCGCCAACTCTCCCATCCTCCCTACACTCATGCATCACACCTCTCCCACGGATCTCCCTCTCTCTCTCTCAGCCAACTTCACACGTCGCCACCACGGCCCTGCAACCCTGTGCGAGCCCCTCCCCCGCCGTTGTTCTTTCCTCCATCTCCCTCACCTGCACTGCGGGCCACTGTCTCCCTCTCCCCCGGTTCACGTAGCCCCCAGCGATCCCCTTGCCAACACCACTCTCTCCCTCTTGTTTTCTCTCTCTCTTTCCCACATAGCCACCTATCTCTCTCTCTTCTCCCCTCACCTCCTGCTCACTGTCCCACTCACCTACACCCTCTTACCACACACACATGGCCTCACCCTACCCCACCCACGGCATTGACCTCTCCCCTCGCCAGCGTCGACTCCCACTGCGACTCCCGCTCCCTCTATTTCTCTCTCTAACCGAGCACCGCCGTGGAACCCCCTCGCCACTGGCACATAGGGAGGCAGACCATCTCATCTCCGGCCCTCACACGCATCGCCCAGTGGTAGCGATCCCCCCTCTCCTTCACACTGCAACCACCGTGAGCCCCTCTCCCTCTATCTAACTCTTTCTCTCTCTCACACGAAGCCATCCGCTCCCCCCTCTCTCTGTAACCACGTCCCTCTCTCCAACCCCCTTCACACACACCGGCACCATCGCAGCCTCCACCCTCTCTATGGCCACACCCCACGTCTGGCTCTGACACTATCGCACAGCCTCCCTTGGCCGTCTCTCTTTCTGGCCTCTCTCCCTCGCTCTACATTTCTCTTCTCAACTCGCTTCACACTCACCCCCTCCGTTTCCTCTCCTCACCACACACATGCACCCACCGCTGCGGCCACCCTCCTCCGCACAGCCCTCTGCAAGTGACTGCCTACCTACTCCCCTCTCCTATCCACCTGTCGTGACCCCCTCCGTGTCTCTCTCTCTTTACCATCTCTCCCTCTCTCTCTTCTCGTGACTCTTCTCCCTATCTCTCTCTAACTCTCGCCCTCTCTCTTTCTCTCATCCCTCCGTCTCCTCTCTCTCTCTCACACACACCTTGTCCGCCGCGCTCGACGGCGCCTGGGGGCTGCCGGTAGCCGCCGAAACCTATGACGGTTTCCTCAACGACATCAACGGCCATCATGTGAGGGCAGGCGACGTCTTTGCCGCGCTCGAGCGCAGCGGGCTGATGCTGCGCTGCGTGCCGTCCGTGACCGCCATGACCGTCGGCGGCGCCATTTCGGTTGCGGCGCACAGCCTGCCGGCCGCGAGCCTCATGGAAGCCGAGATCGCGATGATTCGCCGGATAACGCAAAGGGGCATGCGCGAACGGGTAAAATTCGTCGCCGGTATTGCCAAGCGGTTTTTGGCCGGAAGATTCCGCCGTCATGTCCCGACTTCCGAAAACCGCCTCACGCAACCGCGAACTGCCCGCCGATACGACCGCCCTGCTGACGGTCCGGGACTGGATCCGGTATGCGGTGTCGTTGTTCGCGGAGGAAAAGGTGTTTTTCGGCCACGGCAGCGCCCGGCCGTATGACGAGGCCGCGTATCTGGTCCGTCATACGCTGCACCTGCCGCACGAGGGATTGGAAACGTTCTTCGACGCCCGGGTGACGCCTTCGGAGGCCGGCCGGTTGCGCGAGGTGCTGGCGCGCCGCGCCTACGGCCGCGAACCGGCGGCGTACATCACCGGCGAGGCGTGGTTGGGCGAGTTTTCGTTCCGGGTGGACCGGCGGGTCATCGTGCCGCGTTCGTACTTCCTCGAACTCATTCCGGAGAAAATCAACGAGCCTCAGGACTTAGGGAGGAGAATCATGTCATACGATAAGTCCAAGATTTAAGGAACCCTACCTATGAACTAAGGAAGAAAATTTTGACACCCATGTGAGAATTAGATAGAGCCCGGGATAAGATAGTTAATTACTTTAAGATTAAATTTCCCTAATTCCATGAGAAATAACAAGTTGTTGTATTTCTCTTAGGTACCTTATTTAATTTTCAATGGCTCATCGCATAGATTGGGACGGCATGCAGCAAACAGTTGCTGGCCTTACCCAGGCACTACAAACTATGGCCCAGGCAGGCGCTGGAGCCAGAGCTGGCAGTTTACATCAAAACTTTTGAAGTCTCAACCCTCTGCGTTTTTATGGGTCTTCTAATCCAGACGAGGCAGAGAATTGGATTAAGGAAATGAACTAGATTTTTGACGTTATTCAATGCACCGATCAGGAGAAGGTGCGTTTGGCTACTTTCCAGTTGAATAAGGATGCTCGTACATGGTGAAAGTCGGTCCCGGCACCTCCAGCCGATGCACCACATATATGGGAAGGTTTCCTTACATTGTTCCGTGCCAAGTATTTCTCAGAGCACATCAAAGAGAGGAAAGCTATGGAGTTTGTGTCTCTTCATCAAGGGATGATGTCGGTAGCAGAATACGAGTTGTAATTCTCTAGGCTAGCATCGTATGTACAACATCTTATTAGTACCTATTTATTGAAGGCTAATCGGTTCATGGACTGGTTACGGCCCAGTTACATCCAGCAACTCGAGACCCAGAACATCCGTAATTATGAGGAGATGGTCCAGCGGGCCTATTTGTGTAAAAGTACCTTAGAGAAGGTTGAGAAAATGAAAGGAAAGGGAGAAGAATCTAGCCAGCGATCTGATCGGCGATTCAGGAAGGAGAAGTTTAGCATCACGGAACCTTACAAGAGCCATGATAATAAGAAACGGTCTAGGAGCGAGAACGGTGGAAGTTCCCAGAAGAACAAGAAAGTTAAGGAAGAGGAGAAGTAGGTCATGGCGGCCTGCACGTTCTGTGAAAAATTTAGCCATTCCGTGGAAGAATGCTAGAAGCGTCTCAGCGCTTGTTTGCGCTTTGGAAGCAGGGAGCATCGCATGCCAGATTGCCCCCTTATGAAAGAACAGACAGCTGGAGGAGGACGCAGGACGCAAGCTCGCCTCAATGCAGTTCTAGAAGAAGAGGAAGAAGCGCCCAGGGACGGTGGGCTCATGGAAGGTACACTTCAAATTTGCTCTCGTCCTACATTTGTGCTATTTGATACTGGTGCTTCTCATTCTTTTATCTCTACTTCTTTTGCCAAAACTTTACCTGTTGCATCAGTCTGCTTGGCATTGGTATTCGCCATCAAGAAGTTACGGCACTACCTCCTATCTCATCGGGTCGAGCTCATATCCAAGCACGATCCTCTCAAGTTTCTCCTCAGGCAGTCCATTCTCTCAGGTCTACTAGGAAAATGGGCTCTCCTGTTAATGGAGTATGATATTACCTACATCCCTAGAAAAGCAATCAAGGGTCAGGGCATGGCTGAATTCTTGGTAGCCCATCCAGTACCGAACGACTCTCCCTTCAATACAGAGCTCCTGGACGAGGAGTCTCTTGCTCTTCAACCATAACAACTGGTAAAATAGAGTGGAGATGTCTTGCATTACGGGCAGCAAGACGCCCTCACAACCAATTTACCTTGCTAGGAGTTATACTTCGATGGCGCTTCCTGAGGCACTACTCGGAACAACCTTAGCTCAGGCATCACGGCAGGTGCCGGAATCATCTTCCTAACTCCTCAGGGCAGAGTTTTATACAACTCCTGTGCCCTCATGAAAGCTATGACCAACAATAAAGTCAAATATGAAGCTCTAATCATCGGGCTCCAGATGGCTCTCGGCATGGGCATCAAATGCCTCAAAGCCTATGGGGACTCTCAGCTGATAGTCCAATAAGTCCTCGGCATTTATGATGTGCAGAAGTCAGAGTTGGTTCCATACCACACCACCATCACCCGGCTGACCCAGAAGTTCTATTTCTTCGAAATGGATCATGTTCCCAGAAGTAGCAACGCCCAGGCCAACGCCCTGGCAAAATTGGCGACGGCTATTAAACTCCCGCCTGAGGGTGAAGTCGACATCATAGTCAAACACAAAAGACTGATGCTGGTCTCACTCGAAGGCAACTCTGATCTCACTATCTACGAGGCCCAAGACCACAGCCAGGACACTCTCCTAGAAGAAGAAGATTGACGTGAGCCCATCATCAAGTTTAAGAAGGGGTGGCTCCCTCCTGACCGGGCTCGAGGGGTCCAACTACTCCGTCGGGTAACATCATATGAGTTGATCGGTGACTCCCTATACCGACTCATCCACGAGAAGGACAAGTCCATTCTCTTGAGGTGCATCTCCTCAGCCGAGGCTTGAGCTACTATGCTCGAGGTTCATTCCGGGCTACGCGGTGCGCATCAGGCCAGAGACAGAATGAAGCACAATATCAAGCTCAAAGGCTTCTATTGGCCTACCATGTATGCGGACTACATCCAGTACACCCATACATGCCATCAATGCCAAGCATTTGGCTTGATACCCAGAAGGTCTCCTAACCCACTACGTCCCACAGCCCCCACCTGGCCATTCGTCGAGTGGGGTATGGACACTGCGGGAGCTTTCCCGCCATCATCCAAGGGCCACAAGTATATCCTGGCCGCCACCGACTACTTCTCTCACTAGGCGGAGGCCCTTCCCTTATGGGAAGTCACCGGCGAAGTAGTAGCTAGATTCATCCGACACAATGTCATCTACTGATTCGGTACTCCCAGTCGCATAATCTCCGACAATGGAACACCCTTCAAGAACAGGGCCGTCTACCAACTGGCGGCCAAATTCCACATCGATTGGAGAACCTCTTCGATCTACAACCTGTAGGCCAACGGTTTGGCTGAAGCCTTCAACAAGACCCTCGGCAAGCTCCTGGCTATGATTGTTAGCCACCGAAAACGTGACTGGGGAGAAAAGGTCATCGAGGCATTATGGGCCTACCAGACGATCTACAAAACCCCCATGGGATGTTTGCCATTCTCCCTCGTCTACGAGGCGGAAGCCGTCATTCCCATTGAGATCTAGTTAGCATCATACCGCGTGGCAGTACACACCGGCTTGACCGGTCCTGATAAAAATGAATACCAGAGAAGGCTGGAAGAGCTTGCCGATCTGGAAGACAAATGGCTCGAAGCCTATAAGCACTTACAAGTATACCAGGTGTAGATTGTCAGAATCCACTTAAAAGAATATAAACATAAGGGTGGAATTAAGACGCTAATGAAGGGTGATCGCCAGAGACGCGAGGGCCTCGAAGATATAACAATAAATAAATGGAGGGATCGCGATATAAATACCTTAGGGTTTCATCTTCAGGAAGCTCTGGTTCCAGCGGACAATCCTCTGGTATTGGGTGCTAAGCAAAGAAGCCTGCGATGGCTTGACCATTAACAGCCTTTTGCAACACATAGGAGATATCAAACTGCATAAGGATCACCGCTCATTTGCCAAAGCGGCCCTCGAGTGCCAGTTGGGACATGATAAATTTAAGCAGATCTGCCTTGGAGATCAACTTGATTTCATGCGACAACATGTAGTGTCAGAGCTTCTTGACTGCGAAGACCAGCGCCAGACAGATCTTCTCAATGTAGGTGTACTTCTCCTCAGTTCTGACTAATCTTTGACTGAGGTAGTAGAGGGCCTGTTCTTTCCCTTCTTCATTACTTTGGGCTAGCATTGCCCCCAGGGAGTTGTATGTGGCTGCTATGTATAGGATCAGCGGTCATCCTTTCACCGGTGCGCCCAGCACTGGAGGAGTCTTCAGACAGTTCTTCAGCTTGTCGAAGGCTATCTGGCATTCTTCATCCCAATAAATGGGAACATCTTTCATCATTAGCTTATTAAAGGGGTGGCATCGCCCTGACAAGTTGGATATAAATCGCCAGATGTATGCCAGTGTTTGCGACCGTGGGTGAAATTCCCTGTTTCGGTTCTTTTCCTCAGGATAGGGATGTACACTTGCCTTTTATGGAAGGCCGAGATAGGTCGCCTTGGCACGCGGAGATTCTATGGGTATTGAAAGGAGGGTGGAAAGAACGATAGGAACATGTTGAAGGGAGTGGCGTATGATTGATCATTCTGGAAGACTAGGATAGGGATGGCTGGATGGAATGCGAGCGTGCCAGTTGATTTCTCGACGATCACCTGTGGAACCAAATGTTTAACTGGGGATGCGTTGTCAGGACGCGACATGTGAGCTCGGGAGACATGCGACACATGGAGGGAAGGGTGGTTCTATAGGTGCAAGTGCGCTGGAGATTGTAGGGAGTCATGTACTAGACGTCTTTCCCCACAGACCGCAAGTAATTGGTGTTTATTTTACATCAGGCAGAACCTGAACACCTTTGTTTCTACTGCCGAAGAAGAGATTCAGGGACCCTGGACGCCGCGATGTCGGGAGGGCTTAGTCTGTGCAACAGCGAGAGGGCAACAGCAACACAATAGGGACAATTGGGGGTGGAGAGACTGGTTCTGGTGATGAGGGGGAACCTCTCCCTGACTAGATTACATGACCTATATGCCGTGAAAGGCATTTATATGGGGGCGTAATAGCCCAATTACAAGTGCTTGGAAGCCACGGGACAATTCCATCATTTGTGACAGTCCCCGGGTCATTACGTTATTGTGTGGGTAGTTCCGTATTCACACATAGAGTCCGTCAGAGGACTTGTGACTTAGCAGGGTGTCACCCAAGGGGCGTCAAGGTGTATCCCCGACATGAGCAGTCTCAAGGTCAGGGTAGTAGGGGTGTCGTAGGCACTGTTGTGCTAGAGTAGTTGGCGCCGCCATGGCCGAAGCGACCGAATGATGTAGGCACCACTTGGCACTGGAGCAGTCGGGCACCTTTGAAACTGGAGCGATTGGACGGCGTGCGGATCGCCATGGCTGGAGCGACCAAAAGTCATCGAGCTCGAAATTACTGGGTGCCGTGGGCCCCGGTGGGACTGGAGTTGTTGAGCGATCAGGCGTTATAGATCCCGATGTGATTGGTGTAGTTGACAGTAGGGTGCCGAGGGCACCATTGTGACTGAGTTGTTGAGCGATCGGGTGCCGAGGGCACCATTGTGACTGTAGTTGATGGTAGTCGGGTGCCGAGGGTACCGTTGTAACTGAAGTGGCTGACAGTCAGGTGCCGGGAGCGCCGTTGTGGCAGGAGTGGCTGGCAGTCAGGTGCTGGGGGCACCGTTGTAACTGAGTCATTGAGCAATCGGGTGCCGCGGGTCCCTACGTGAATGGAGTGGCTGGCAGTCGTGTAACATCCATGGTTTAGTGAATTCTTAATGGTGCGGATCTAGGATTCGTCCGGTGAATTTTCACTATTTTTAAGAATTTTTTGGCTATTTTTAGGTGATTATTTAAATTTGTTTTCGCGGGAAAATGACCATGTTGGAGGTGAGCAATAGTTTTGGCCAATGGGGGCCTCGATTGTGGTTTGAATCTAATTTTTTGACCGGTGGAATGTCCGGGGATGGTTTCCCCTTGTTTTCCCCTTCAGGGGGGGGGGGGCAATGGGGCATGGAACGAACTCCATGGGGAGTTCGGTCGGTTTCTGGAAATTTGACAGGATGTGGCTACATGTGTGGCCATCTGTGCCCTGGTCTGGGCAGCCATGACTTTGGCTACCCAGGTCACTGTGTGGCCAAACTTGGGCGGCCAAAAACTTGTCTACCCTCCCTTGATGAGCCCTGGACTGGGTGGATGGCCACCTAAGGCCCAAGGTGCCCATGCTCTGGGTGACCAGTGGTGTGGCCGCCTAGACCTTTGGGCAGCCAAGAGTTTGGCCACTCAGCCCAATCAGTCCTGGGGTGCCGTGTTTTATCTTTCGCTCGCCCCTGGGTGTCCGTACGTGATATGATTGAACAGAAGAAGCGCCTAAGTGATTCCTTGTGATCTTGGATTTTGGTGAATGTCCTTGTGGGCCACTCCTATCTATTGGTCGAGTGTGAACAGTCTTCCTTGTGTCAGGCTGCTCGTGTATCGACTGTCACCACGAGAGTCCCTGTGACTGCGGAGGGTGTTCCCGCGTGAGGGCTATGATTGTTGCTAGGTGTCTTTGTAGGAGTCATGGACCGTGGTCCTTATGTTCCTGTCCTATGCTTTGGTTAGTTTTTTGTGGACCGACAATCATGGTTTAGCTGTCTGGTTAGTGGTCCTTGGTTCTCGTGCTAGTGAGCTACCTCGTGGTTGATTGGTAGGGACCGGTGGTACTCCGGTGGTTTCCATAGTTACAATAGGTTCTCACCTTTGGTGACTCTACACACTAGATGTAGCTGACCTGGGCACGCTTGTGTCTTGATGCACCTGGGAATGGTGGAGGCTTGTCCCATGTAGAGGTTTGTAGGCCGGTTACTTGAGGGCCCCTTGCCTTTGCAGCCTGAGTTTGGCTGGGGGAAAACTGACTAGAGGACCTGACCTAGAGCAGATGGTTTGTGTATGCACACGTAGTCGGGGGTAGTGGACACGTGCTGACAAGCACGACCCCATCTAGTCCCTGTTCTATGGTACAATTTGTTGTGTCTTAGTTTCCACCTGGGGGGAGTAGGGAGACACGTGAGGCTACGGTGTAAGTCATCGGAGGACGCTTCCGATCTCGTTGTTAGTGGGGTTGTACTCCTATCACCTGAGAGGTTTTAGTGCGGGTTTCTCTTTGGCCTAGCTATTGTACAAGCAGCTTAGACCATTCCAATTTGCATTGCCCTCCTAGTAGAGGGGCTAGTGTCACCATGTGTGGCAGGCATGGTTCCTTCCCTGGTTCTAGTTTGGGATCTAGAGATTCTCCCGAGGGCATTGGTTCAGTGTATGGCCGTGTGGCCTTGTCCGTGGTTTCGTCGGCTAGGATGAACTATCCGACCATGAGTCAGGGTTGTGTGGAGGGCTTGTATGTGTGTTCCCTTAGTTTACCGTCTTGGGGTTTTGGCCACCATCGTTGTGT
This sequence comes from Amorphophallus titanum, assembly GCA_024336825.1. NCBI lineage: Eukaryota > Viridiplantae > Streptophyta > Magnoliopsida > Alismatales > Araceae > Amorphophallus > Amorphophallus titanum. The sequence goes on along the minus strand of JANBPO010001714.1, from coordinate 3,774,004 downwards.
CGTACCAGTGTTATTGTAGTGTTGCTGTCATTGTTTCCCTTTACTTGTTGTCTCTACGTCGTTCCTGTTTATTGCTTTTGTTGTAGTGGGGTTCTGTGGAACCCCTATTGAGCCAATGAGATGAGGCTCAACCCCTACTTTTGAAGTGTGATGTTCTCCTCAGAGTGGAGCATTCTAGTCAGAGGTTCGTTAGTTGCCAGCTCGCCAATTAGCAGGGTGTGCCTCGGGGCAGTGTGCGTTTCTCTTCCCTAACTGTACTTGTGGACTGGACTTTATAGATTATTTAATTGTTATAATATGTTAATTTTATTTCTATCATAATTATAGATTAATTCAATAGATTTACTTTCTTGCTATTGTTTAGAATTTCAATGCATGACCACACCATCCCTTTAACCGTTCCAAGTCTTCCAACTCGTGGGTGGCGGGCTAGGATTCGGATGGTATCGAGTTATTCCCGGTATCTAGATCTTGGGTCGTTACACATAATAACCATAAAAGGAAAAGGGGATGTACATGTATATAAAAGTGTGTGCCCCGAACCTCCCTCATCCATTGTATTAGAATCCAATGCGCAGCCATGTAACAAAATCCAATAGGACGATGTCAAGATAAATCGCCTAGTGAAGGTCTAGTGACTTCTTTTCGCCATAAATGTAAAATCAGCCTTTGATAAAGCTATCCACGGTGATTTTATGCAGAATAAGTGGCTCGACAGATCCAAGACAAAGAATCCATGAGATGGATAACAAGCAAAAAGAAAAGACAAAAGTCGATCTCGAGGAATGTAAACCGTGGAAGAAAGTGGGAAAGAATAAAAGCTCACCATCCTTGAAGAAAATTCCCCACGCCTTCCCGTGCCTCCCATCCTGCCAGAGATCATAATGAGAAAAGGGCACACAAGCATATGAAAGAAAAAGAGAAAGGGAGATGACGTGAGTTGAGAGGGAGGGGACCTTGTACAGGTTGATCTTGGTGATCTTGTAGGAAATGCCCTGCCAATGGTTTTTTGCCATGTTGTAGCCGATCCCCCAGTTCGGAAGGAACTGAGCCACCTCGAACAGGTTCTTCTTCTTCCTCCGCTTCGGCTTCTTGGCGGCCTCCGCCGAGGCCGACGCCCCCGCCGCCGGAGAAGCCGAAGTGTTCAGGGCCCTGATGAAGCGGACAGCTCCCTGCCTGAGGAACCCGACGGCCCTGGCCGCCGCTTCCCTGCTGCTCGCCACCGCCGCCATTGGCCGAGCACAGCCGTTGCGACAGAGAGGGAACAGAGAGAGAGAACGGAGACGGGTCAGAGAAGAGAGGAGGAGGATAGGGCAGCCGTTCAGGAGGGAAAAAGAGGAGGCAGTGGGAGGAGAGAGAGGAAGAGGGGAGGGTGTTTTGTTTACGGGGGATAAAAGGAAGAGAGAGAGGCAGATAGAGATCGGGAGGTGGGGAAGCGAGGGCGGGTGGTGATGTGGTCGCTGCGCAAGCGTCGGACGGAGACCGGGCACACCAACGGCGGAGGTCGGAGGCGGGTGTAGACGAGGAGTGTGGCCACCGTTTAGCAGGCAGTGGTGGTGGCGGGGCGGTGCAGACGGTGGGGCCTGACCTGGGCCGTCGTCGCGGGGCAGGCGCTGGATGACCCCGGCAGCTGTGGCTGCGAACGGAGAGGCGGGATCGGGACGGCACCGTTGGCTGCAGGCGCGACTGGACTTCGGCGGCGACGACAGGGAAGGGGAGGAAGGTGGGGGGCGGACGCCGGTGGCGGCCGAAGTAACCGAAAGTGTTACGAAACATTTTATCGTTCCCGAAACCTAGGCATTGAGGTATAGGGTAACTTTTCCCACGTGCCGATCAAACTCACTATTTTGTAGCATTCAATGTGGGAAAGTCACTCACTAACTCTAGCTGAAGTCTCACATTACCTATGAGTGATCACACCACCCATATGTAATAATACCTATCCTCTATAAGGTCTATGCCCTAGTCGACTGGATGTCGATTAAGATTACAGTCGTTCATACACAGTAGATAAAGAATGTATTAATACATCACATTAGATCGACAAAAGTTGAGATCATACACTATTTGTCATGACCATTTATCCTTCCCCAAAACTTATGCTTTGAGATAAGACATTTCTTTCCTTATAAGCCAATCCAACTCACTCTTTTGTAGAATCCAATATAAGACTAAAGTCACTGACAACTCTAGCTGACTGAGGGTCTCACAATCTCTCTGGGTGCTCACACCACCCACTTGTAATAGGGAGGGGTTAGAGGTGGCGGTGGTCTATAGAGGAGGTGAGGTGGTTGGTCGGAGGCGAGCAGCAGTAGGCGTCGAGGCAAGGTCGAGTTCTTACTCGTGAGGGGAGAAGAAGCAAGAGGAAGAAGAAGAAGAAGAGAGGGATGGTCGTGTTGTATGGGGGAGAGAGAAAGAGAGAGGAGATTAGGGCTTTGTGTCGATCCCTTCACGGGATCACATGGTGGCGGCCAACATTTTCTTTTTAATTCATTCTATTTTTCAAAGGGAAATTATTAGGGTACCATGTAAAGATCAAAGATCTCCCCATTGATCAATTTAACAACTACAAGTACAGCGGTCAAATTGCACCAAAGGCGGTAAGGAATAGTCTAGTCAGCATTTACTATTACAAAAGTTTTCACACGCAAGAAAAGTCTTTACATAATCGCACTAAAAAATGAGGAAAGGAAAAAAGCAAAGATACATCAGGCCTCGGGTCCATCCTGAGACTCGGGGATCGAAGGCTCTTCGGCATCGGGTGATCCGCCCCCGGCACCCTCGACGATGACTGACCCAGGCACTGACCCCATTGGCGTGGGAACTGCCTCGGTCATGCGCCCTCCCGAGGCGGCCAGAGTTGGTGATCCCTCGGATGAGGTAGAGTCCCCTCGGCTTCCCTCCTCACTTGACGCCGAGCTAGAAGATTCAAAAGATGCCGAATCTGAGTCATAGGACTGCCCAGACGGGAAGATGACCGCCCCTAGCGCCTACTCCTCCGCCCATAAGCTGGCCCGGTGATAGCCTTGGGCGAACCCCTTTCAGACACCTCGATAGAAGCCCGACTGGTAATAAGGGAAGGTAGCCTTTTGGAGATCAGTCTGGTAGTCCTCCGAGCTTTTGTACCGCTCGAGCGCCTCCACCCTGGCCGACTCCGCCCTACTAGCAAGCTCGGTCGACCTCTTCTCCGCCTCGGCCAGCACAGCCTCAACCTCCGCCCAAAGTCGCTCGGACCCCTCGGCTTGGTCCTCAAGCTCCGCACGCTCGACCTCCCATTGCCCATCACGCTCGATCTGAGTCACGCGCTCCTGCTCTAGGAGTCTACTCTTCAACTCGAGCGAACTACGGGCCTGAGTCAGCTGCTCAGCCGATGCCCGAGCCTCCGTCTAGCTCGACTTCGCCCATTCCTGAAGCGAGGTGATCTCCCGCCGAAGCTCCTCGAGATCGTCAATGAGTCGAGCGACCTTTCGATCGGATGTGCTGACGGCCCAAGCAAGAGTCGATCACTCCGACTCCGCCCGACTGTAGACGTCAGTTATGTTGGCCCCCATTTGGGCCAGAAACAAACCACCCTCCACGATCATCTCGAGGATCACGGATGGAGGATTCTGCCTATCTCCTTCTCGCACCACCCCCGATGCTATGCTACGACATCTCTGATACAGGGAACCCCAGATGCCGGGAGGAGGGCCAGTCCTCTCCGGAGCGACCGGAATGGGGGCTCCCCTCCGAGCAATACTCCCTTGGGAGCCCTGCTGGTTGGCTCAGACTGGGCCGCCCCATCTCATGTCTCTCTTGCCTCGGCCGGCTGGGATTGAGTCGCATCTCCTCGTGACCCTCCGGCCTTGATTGGCTTGGCCCTGACGCCTCCACCCTGCGCTCCTCCGGTTTCGCCCTACGCTCCAGCATCGGCCACCACCGCCCGAGAGTCGCCCGCCCCCGCTATGACCTCCACGACCTCATTGGCCCCCTCTCGCTCGGCGGAAGGGAGAGTGGGCCGAATAGGCTCGGCCCCCTCTAGCTCGGCGGAGGGGAGAGTCGAGCGAGCACCATCTTCGACCGAGCAGGCGTCCCCAGCCCTCTTTGCCCGCTTCTTCTCCGCCGACTGAGCCTTCATAGAATCCCGTAGCACCTTCTCCATGGGATCCTTGCGCTTGGCCCCCTGTCGCTCGGAAGCCCCTTCCCGAGCTGCCCGCTTGCCTTTGTATCGGGCTCGGGAAGAACCCTCGGGAGCCCGCGACTCGATAGCGGTCGGCGTGTCATCCACATCGATCACCTCCAACTCGGTTGATGGTGCCTCCTCCTCAACTGGCCGCCTCGCATCAGAACAAAAGAGGGCAGGGTCATGAAAAGAAGAGCATTTTCTCAAATAGAGGGAGAAGCTGATTTCTGAGGCCCTTACCCATCGTCAGCAGCCGCTCAGAAAGGCACTGTTCGATATTAGCTGGAATCACCAGCTCACCCGTCGGTCGGTGATTTTCTAGGAGAACCACAGCCCTCTACTCCACCTCCGGGGATACCTCGGCTGGCTTCGAAGGAATTCTCAGATGGAAGTTGGGCACGATTGGGAAATTCCAAGATGCATCCACTGAAGATGTACCCACCCAGAAGTACTGAGTCTTCCAAGATTGTCATTAGTGATAGTCAAGTGTCAATTGTGTAATTTTTCATTTATTGAGTCTAGTTAGTCAAAGAGTCAATAGTATGTACGTTTGATGATTATTCAATAAAGGTCAAGGTTTTGCCTAAATTATTGTGTATTCATTTCTTATGTGTGAATGTGATTGCATTACTTGCTTGAGGCGTACTAGTCGACTATTCACGATTTTTGAATTATTTTTGCTACATAATCTCGGGGCATGGCAACGTAGGTGGACGTTTTTGTCTGACCGAACCACCTTAAATCTTGCATCTCCTATGGTTGAATGCTTTAATTGATGTGCTTTGGTTGAGATACGTGTGTGAACGGTGAGTGTGAGAGCATTATCTTTATGCAATTTAATTGATTCGTGAATTTAATTGAGCTCGTTCCAAGAATTTCTATGGCTAGCATCGATTTGGGGGAAAACAATTCAACCCCCTTCTTGTTTACTTGTAGTCTGGGCCTACAAATGGAAACCAACACCCCAATCCTATGGTTGAGGGACTACCAGAACACGAACCACCCTGGCTACGCTGCCAAGGGAACCATCACGACACCACTGTCGTGGAGACCCGTCCTCACAGACAAAGGCCCTCTCTGAGACCACACAGTCTGGAACCACGCTCACGACCTCACTATCGTGAACTCTACGAGAACTCTCGGTAACACCCACCGAAAACCCTAGACTTTGATCCCAGGAAAACACCTGAAACTACACACAAAACCACATCTCACGGGCAGGAAATGGAACCTCGAGTCACGACAAACTTACATCATGTGACGAGAGTACCTGCCCACTAGAAGTAAGGCCGGATGCCTCTATTGACGTCTTAGTCCGCGCCTCAGGTGTCTCCCTACTTGCCCGAGCTAGAAACTAAGACACCGTACCAGTAGAACTCAGAATAAGGACTTGCTGGGGTCACGCTTGTCAGTGCGGGTTTGACGCCCCCAACCACATGTGCACACACTGACCATACGCCCTAGGTCAGGCCCTCTAGTTGGTTCTTCCCCAAGCCCAGACTCAGGCTGTGCGGAGGGGCCTATGGTAGCCAGCCTAAAAATTATCTCTCTGGGGTCACACTCTCCACCGCTTCCGAGTGGGTCCGCACATGCGTGCCCAGGAAAGCTACGTCTAGTGGGTGGTCACTAACGTGAATAGCAAAAATCACACACACACCCATCGCGAGTAACACGAAGTAACAAGTGTCTCAAGACCACCAGACTGGGGATAGCCTTCTAGACCTACCAAACCCAACGATCTTTGAGTTATAAGACTTGCGTCATAACCGCTGCATGCAACGGCACAACGCCGTCAATCTGGCCTAATCTTTATGTCTGAAACCACGATAGTACAGTTCCACGACAGCTCACAAGCCGCCAAGTTAATCCCCTATCCAAGGGACAAGTGGGAAACCTCTAGTCCCAGGCTGGGTGACTGGACTCACAGTCCAAGGCCATCTACATGGCATACACAGAAAACACTTCTCGAAAAGCCAAGGATGTGCGAGAATAGCACTCCACACTCACGCCAACTCACGATGACTCGATCTAGCGAAAGCACGAAACCCCTGAACACATGGGGTCACTCGGACCCCCAAGACCCATGGGCATGCTAATCGAGATAACTCAACATCTCTGGACATGCCAAAATTACGAACAAAGAACCCACGGGTGTCGGGGACATCCACAAGGCTGAAGGTCGACCACTGAGTCACAATCGAGTCGACTGGGGGCCAACACAAAGCGAATAGAATACGACTAGCATGAAAATAAAGTGGCGGTCATCCCCCTGACCGTCACCTCCAGGTGGCAGTCCACCCTGGGTCGCAACTCTCAAATAGCGGTCCACTCTGGACCGCAATCTACTAGGAATAGCTGGACAAGAGGTGGTCAACTCCCAGACTGCAACCGCAAGTGGCAGTCCTGGCCTGACTGCCACCATCAGGTGGCGGTCAGCCGCAAGGCCACTACTATACGGGGACCCAACCGAGTAGGTAGCGGCCAGCACCTGGCCGCTATCGCCAAAAAATGGTCATGCCCTGACCACTGACACCCATTGGCGCTTGTGACCATCTTTACCACTCCAAAAGAAATTAGCACACAGTTTGTTTATAATGCCAATTATGGTGGCTGGCAAACAGGAAGCACTGGAGGTGTAGAGTGGAATAGATTGAAGCACAGAATTTATTAGGCACCTTCTTCCTGCTTCAGAGAGATATTTTGATTGCCAACTTTCCATTCTGGTGCATATTTTATCCAGCAAGTATTTGTAGTGTGAGACCCTTTTCCTTCCTTCAAAGAGAGGAACTCCAAGATATGAATTGAGGCCAGTTTTATGCCGAAACCCAGTTATAGCTGTTAATCTTCTGATGATCGCAGGTGCTGCTTGTTGTGATACAATGAAGCTAGTTTTATTTACGTTCACCTTCTGGCCCAAGGACTCTTCATAATTCCTGATGAATGATAAAAGTCTTCTAATGTTCTTGGCCATTCCATTTAAAAAGATCAAAGTGTCATCTGCATAAAGTAGATGAGAGATTTGCTTGCATCCACGAGGCATATGGTAGTGTTGAATCTGCCGACAGTTAAATAGATTGGAAATTCCCCTGCTGAGTGCCTCTTCTGTAATTACAAAAAGGGCTGGGGCAAGAGGATCCCTCTGTCTGACCCCTCTAGTGGACTTAAAGTAACCAGTTGGGGTGCCATTGAATAATACAGAGAACCAACAGTTGCTGAGCATCATTGAAATGAGGGAACAAAATCTATTAGAAAAACCAAAAGCTTTCATAACCGCTAACAAGAAATCCCACTCCAGCTTGTCATATGCTTTAGCTATGTCCAATTTAAGAATGATGTTATTGCCTCTCACCTTCCTTCCAATATCTTTCATCATCTCAGAAGCTAAAGAGATAGTGTCCACTATGTTCCTGCCTTGTACGAATGCACCCTGATTTTCAGATATTATGTGTGGAAGAATGGCTACCATCCTGTTACTAATAACTCTGGAAATTATTTTGTAAGTGAAGTTGCATAAACTGATTGGCCTCATGTCAGCAAAGGAAGTTGGGGAAACCACTTTTGGAATCAGAGCAATCAAGGATGAAGTGGTACCTTGCGGCAAGGGCATACCTCTGGAAAATCCTTGCACAGCTTTAACAACATCATCTGAAATGATATCCCAGCAAGATGTGAAAAACTTGCCCGTGTATCCATCAGGGCCTGGAGCACTGTCGGGAGCCAAAGAATGGACAACTCTTTTGATTTCCTCCGCATCAGGAATTGCAGTAATATCTATGCTTTCCTCTACCAAAATAAGGGATGGGATATGCTCCAAAACTTCAGGCTTAATTTGATGATCAGAGGATGTAAAGTGTTGTTTAAAGAAATCCACAGCTTTCTCTTTTAACACAGATTCCTCCTCCCACCAGTCTCCATTCTCTAATTTGAGTCTATGAATACCCATCCTCGCTCGCCTTTGTTTCACATGAAGATGATAGAATTTAGTGTTACGGTCCCCCAGCTGCAGCCAATTGGTTCTAGCTTTTTGGCCCTAGAATATTTCCTCCCTATGAAGGCATCTCCGTATGTCTGCTTGAGCTGCTTGCAAAGAAATTCTATTGGCCTTATTCGGATCCGCATCAAAGGCAACTTCAGCCAGAAGCACCTCCTCCTCTACTTTGGCTTTCCTCTCAAAGATGTTACCAAAATGATCCTTGTTCCACAGCTTAATCACTAGTTTGATGGCTTTAAGCTTGTGCTGTAGGGTATAAAAGGCATTGTAATGTGCTGATTGAACACCTTCCCATGCATTCTGCACCAGAGTTTTGAAATTCTCATCCTCTAGCCACATATGTTGGAAGACAAATCGACTTGGGGTAGAGTTGAATTGAGGATAATAAAGCAACATTGGAGAGTGATCTGATGGCTCTCTTAACAAGTGTTTGACAGTTACCAAAGGAGCCTTCTCAGCCCAGCAATCATTGAATAACACTCTGTCTAGCCGAGCCCGAATATTCCCCACCCCAGACTGGTTGTTAGACCAAGTGAATGGATTTCCCGTATATCCTGCATCCATCAACCTTGCCACTGCAACAAACCCCTGAAAATCAATATAAATACTAGGACTCAAGAGAGAGACTCCAGACTGTCTCCGAGCCAGATGGAAGCTGATGTAGTTCGAGTGGTGCTCCGCATCCGGTACTAATGGCTCACCGGTTCGTGCTTCTCGCTCGCTCTGGTGTCTGCCCATTTTTGGGCTGGAGGGGAAACATGGCTGGGATGCAGGCGTGCCAGTCGATTTCTTGACAATCACCCATGGAACCGAATATTTAACTGGGGATGTGCGACCAGGGCATGGCATGTGGACTCAAGGGGTGAGGGATACGTGGAGGGAAGGACGGTTCCGTAGGTGCGAGTGCGCAGGCGACTGTGGGGAGTCATGTACAGGACATCTTTCCCCACCAACCACAAGAAGTCGGTGTTTTTTTACATCGGATTGAATTCGAAGACCTTCGTTCCATGCTGAAGAGGAGTCCGTATATTCTTGAAGTCCTAGATGGAGAGCCAAGGGCACTTTGCAGCTGTTGGTTCACCTTTTTACTGGGTGGTGTGGACTGGGGTTGGGGAGTGCTGGAGGTTCACACTAAGTGACGTAGAGGGAAGACTGAGGGCCCGAACGTGGATGCAAGGGCATTCGTCCAATTGGCGGTGTGTGACGTCCCGAGCACGGAAGGAACCTAGAGGACGTGACGAGTTTATATCATTCATGTCAATCAGAGCAATATAATTTTTACAACGACAGAGCGCGCAATAAAATAAGGCATAACTAACAAATAATCTGATACCATCAATAATAAATGAACTGATTTCATCACGACTTAACCATTAATCCATAATCTATAATAACCTTAACTGATGCCATGATTCATCAAACCAATACTGTTACTAAACAGCAGAAGACTTAGAAGGAATAATAACTCGCTTACATAAGCCTCATACATTACGACTCGATTGAACAAAGGACAAAGACTCAAAAGGAAAGACACGACACCGCAAGTCCTTGAAAGCAATATGTTGATTTCTAGACACGATGTGACTTGCGCTGACACTTGAAGGCTCTACACTCATCACTCTTGGTCATCCCCATCTGGTTGCGAGTCAGAGTCCGAGTTACCTGAAAAATATTAGAAAACACTTGATGAGCGAACGCTCAGTAGGAATTATATCTCTAGACCCAGATTTACTTTAAATAATTAATACATTATGCAACATGGCATGTTCATGCATGAAGAAAAATGTAAGTAAAGTGACGAGAGTGTAATGATAATTAATATCAAGAATGAGCTAGCAAGATTTCAAGTTTATCAAGTACAATTATCAAGGCGACCACGCAAGTAGTATCAAGTCATGTCACGAGATAGTGGCTACTTATTTATTTAATTACTTGCACATTCTGGGCCACGCAAGTCAAGTCAAGCACGGGAGAGAGATTGTGGAATGCCATAATCAAGATAGTCATGCACTTTGGTGCAATGTCACACCGTAATCATTCATCTCCCATGGGCACTAGTACTTTTCGGGTGCTCCTCCTAGGATCAGATTGGGCCCTATATACGCAGGCATTGGTCATGTGTTTTGACATCCACTCTAGTTTATAGTAGCCAATAGAATTCCAAAGAAGTAGACCATTGTAGGATAATAAGGTGGATTCACAGAATTTGGAATTCAAGGTAAATATCACGTGTAGAGATGACTTAGCTAAAAATCTGAGACATTTCATAAACTAGGTAATTGGTGTCCAACATGGAGGGTGCAGATTAGAATTGACATCCATAGTGATGGGCACTCATTCTGAAAGATAATAAGACACGAAGTAAATAGCGTCCACCAATAGGGGTGCTATTAACAAATGGCGTCTACTACAACGGGTGCAGATTACAAGAAAGTAATAATTTTCTCAAAAATGCCAGAAATAGCATTATTTGAGGGTTTAATCATCGTCTTTCTTCAGAGGGACATGACAGCGACACGGTGTAATGAGTTTTTAGGGTACAACCTGTTCGGCTGTCTTAAGGGAATCCAAGGCTAGCGTAGACTTACGGAGGTCTCTAAGATGAAATCGCCAGTCCAAAGGAACGGAATGTTCAACAGAGGGCTCAATTACCTCAGAGAGTTAGGCATTTTTTTAATTTCCACGAATTTCATTCATTCTTACCCCTTTTGGCGCGTTTGTATTCCTATTGTAGAGGAACGGGCCGTTGAAAGGCCCAGGAAGGGTGTACCGGCGAAGGTGTTGGATGGGCGCTGAGAAGGTGTATTGGCGAAGGTGTGGGAGAGGTGCACCGATGAAGGGTTAACGAGTGTATCGATGAAGGGTGCTGGGAAGAGCGTGCCATTGAAGGTGTTGGACAGGCGTGTCATTGAAGGCATTGGACAGGCGTGCCGGCGAAGGACATATAAAGAGGGAGCGAAAAATAAAAAGGAGGTCTTATTCCCGGCAAACAAGGGACCAACTACATCAAGAACGCAAGAAAGGAGAGCAGAACGATAAGGGAAAGAGGAAAGAGAGGAATGGGGGAAGCCGGGATGACAACCCTCTGCTCTCCCCCTTCCCCTGCTACACTTTTCTTTCTCTCCCTTACTCTCTTCTTCTTCGTGGCCGCCGAAGGAAAGAAATCCCCTCACTTCTCTTCTTCTTCTTCTTCTCTGGTTCCTGCTACCCGGTGGTGGCTCTTCCTTCCTTTATCTCGTGTCTCTGTTCTTGTCTCTCCTTCTGTGTATCCCCCTTTTTTGTCATGGAAAGGAGTCCTTTATACTTCAACGGCACAGGGCCTTCGAACGTGGGGCGACGGAGGCGGGAATGTGGTCCATTAATTGGGATTTGACTTCAGTTGTCCTTTGTTGATAGGAAGTAGGCAGCATGTCTACTTCCCCATTTGACACCTCAGCCATCCCATTGTGCGCCAAAAATCCGTAGGGGAATGGCATGAGATCTTCCCTGCCGGACGGGTCGTGGGGAAAGCGTGCCGCCGAATAAGTAGGCCGTGCCGTTGAAGGGCTTTTATAGTGCACCGCTGAAGGGTCTCACAGGCATGCCGTTGAAGAGTTTCACAGGCGTGCCATTGAAGGCCTAGCCAGGGTGTGTCGCTGAAGGCACGAAGGCGTGTCGTCGAGCAAGAGCAGGGGCGTGTCGCTGAAGGGGCATTTGGGCATGCCGCAGAAGGGCTCGCTGGGTGTACCGCTGAAGGGCAGCTAGGCGTACCGCTGAAGGGCAGCCTGGGGCATGCCGTTGAGGGGGATCTGGGCCCATTTTAAGCCCAACTGACGATCCACTTAATTCTCTTCGGGGCCCATGAATTGTGAGCCTCCTGGGGGTTTGTTTCTCTTCGCTGTCGTGACTTCTAAAGTGGTTCACGGTAGTGTGATGTTCGTTCGGATGGTCCGGATGGGACGTGATCTCCGCAATCCCTTCGGTTGAAGTTGTTATCGATACTGGATTGGTCGGGACACGCGGACATGTAATTTTACACGTCCACAGGTCACAAAGGGGCCACTTAGAGAAATGAACGGTCCGGACAGGGCCGCTCAAAGGGACAGAATGGTCGGGGACAGGGCGTTCACATACAACTGGGAACAAGCTGAACGGTTAGGGCAAGACCACCCTAAGGCATAGAGCGGTTAAGGGAAAGCCGCTCACGCCAACCGACCTACTATAGTAACGGACAGAACGATTTTGACCAAACTGCTCAACGAAATGGAATGGTTAGGGGCAAACCACCCCATGAACTGCCTTAAAACAGTTGACCCTAGGTCAACTGGGATGAACGGTTAAGCCCTGGGCGCTCAACCCAACAGAGAAATAGAACGGTTGGAACGCAACAGCTCAAGGGAACTGGACGGACCAATACTGTCCATGCCAGGCATAGGGCAGTCTATCGCGCGACCGCGTAGATGCCCATCGACCTACTCTAAACGGTCAGAAAAAAGCCGCCCGAAGCCTTAAACGGCTACTATGAAGCCGTTTAGGTGCCACAGCGAGCAAACCTTGTGATCGGCCCGATCGTGGCCTTTCCACACCTCGTTCATTCCAAAACGAAGGGGATGCAACCATAGACACCCAGGGAATCACATATGTAGCGTCCCAGAGTACACAATACCGATAGCCCGATACTAGGTATCGAATTACCACCATTCTGCACTGAGAGCCCATGATAGCGATGACCCGATACTAGGTATCGACGTGATTTCATGAGAGATTGAATGATGATGAAATATGCATTTGATTATGCATCTGGTCATTGCACTGTGCATTAATGAGAGTTATTTGCTGTGCATTGATTTTTATGCATTAATGTTGTCATCAGAGTCATTTGCATGATATATGCATTTCTCAGATAGATGCATTTTCACACTGCAGAGAACCTCATCAGATTGAATGTATAGTCATTTCATCAAATAGGTTGCATGCATATACATTTCAACATACAAGGTCGGTGCACATCCTATCTGTGCAAGACCATGATCGGTGCACATCCATTTGGAGTGGACCAAGGTCGGTGCAATCATTTCTTCAAACACAGTGAAGTCGGTGCAATTTATTGTTGTAATGCACACAAGGTCGGTGCAGGTTTCATGTTAAGTCAGACCAAGGTCAGTGCACATTTCAGTTCCATGGCATATAAGGTCAGTGCACATTTTGGACCATGGCTTATAGGGTCAGTGCACATTACTGTTCACACATATAGAAGGCTGATGCACATTACTATTCATGCATATAGAAAGTCTATGCACATTACTGTTCACACATGTACAAGATCGGTGTATATTACTATTTCTGCATATAGAAAGTCTATGCACATTACTGTTCACACATATGGAAGGTCGGTGCACATTACTAGTCATGCATATAGAACGTCAATGCACATCACTGTTCACAAGCATGACTGAGGTCGGTGCATGTTTTTGGTTGTCTATATAAGGTCAGTGCATGTTTTGGTTTGTCTATATCGTAGGTCAGTGCATGTTACCCCTTGCACAAATCAAGATCGGTGCATGCTATCCCTAGCACAAAACTAGGTCGGTGCACATATCAGTTCAATGCACATAAGGTCGATGCATCTCTTGCTGTACGCATATCAAGCCCAAGCACATTTGCCAGAGTGCAGGTCAAGTCGGCGCACTTTACTGTTCAAGTCGATGCATGTCTTCATGTTAAGTCATAAAGGTCGGTGCATTGCTTGATTTGTGCATATAACCTCAGTGCAGCTTTTCCCTTGCGCAATACTAAGCCAGTGCATGTTCCTATTTATGCACACATGAGGTCGGTGCATGCTTCACAAAGGTCAATGCAATTTGTGCTTTATGCGCACTACGTCAGTGCATGTTTCGCCATCCACATGATAAGGTCCATGCACATCACTATAGCAAGTCGGTGCATGCTATGCTTATGGTGTGACAAAGTCGGCACAGGTCTTGCGTTCTGCACGACAAGGTCCGTGCACCTCACTGTAGCAAGTCAGTGCATGTTGTGCTTATGCCATGATAAGGTCGGTGCAGGTCTTGCGTTGTGCACGACAAGGTCCGTGCACATCACTGTAGCAAGTCGGTGCATGTTGTGCTTATGGCATGATAAGATCAGTGCAGGTCTTGCGTTGTGCACGACAAGGTCCGTGCACATCACTACAAGGTCCGTGTACATCACTGTATTAAGTCGGTGCATGTTGTGCCTATGGCATGATAAGGTCGGTGCCGGTCTTGCGTTGTGCACGATAAGGCCCGTGCACATCACTGTAGCATGTCGGTGTATATTGTGCTTATGGCATGATATGGTCGGTGCAGGTCTTACATTGTGCACGACAAGGTCCGTGCACATCACTATAGCAAGTCGATGCATGTTGTGCTTATGCATGACAAGGTCGGTGCATGTCACTATTCATATGCATACTAGGGTCGGTGCATCTTTTGATTCATGCTGTATGAAGTCGGTGCATGTTACTATTCATCCAACAGAAGGTCGGTGCACTTAGGCCATCCTGCACATCTAACATCTGTGCACTTGCAAGGTCTGTGCACGTTTTCCCCAATACACATGCAAGGTCTGTGCAACTCATCATATAGGTCTGAGCATGATTGCATTTCACGTTATGAGGTCGGTGCATGTTATTTTCATATCTGAGCATATCCATTAAGCTTATTATAGTCAGAGCACATTGACTATTTACTTATGTCTACAAGGTGTTTGACTAAATGACTTTTCACTTTTACTGACAGGTTTAAGGCAGACACGTGAGATCGAACACCTGAACGGGGCCCAAGCCAAAACTACATAGTCTGAAAACATAATCACGACCTCGCTGTCTTGAATTCCACGCCGTCTAGGAAAAACCCCGGTGACGCTCACCAGAAACCCTAGACCTTAGCTACGGAAACGCTCTCTAAAATAACACCCGAAATCCTGTCTCGCAGATGAGAAATGAAAACTCGGGACACGACAACTCACGTCACATGACGGGAGCACCGCCCACCAAAAGAACAGACCAGATGTGTCCCCTGACATATTACACCACGTCACAAGTGTCAAGGTACAATGCCCTCGGCACGAGACTCAGACACACTAAGTAACCAAAAGTACCACAAAATAAGGACTAGCTGAGGTCGCGCTCGTCAGCACGGGTCTAAACCCTTAGCCTCGTGTGCACACTCAGACCATACGCCGTAGGCCTGTCCTCTAGCTGGTAATTCCCCCCGAGCCCAGACTCGGCTATGCGTGGGGACCCTACGGTAACCAGCCTACTCACCGTCTCTCTCGGGTATGCCACACCAGTGCCCCCAGTAGGCCGACACATGCGTGCCGTGGAAGCTACAACTAGTGGACGGGTCACAGACGTGAACACAAAAAATCACACGCACCCATCGCGAGTAACACGAAGGAAGAAGTGGCTCGTGGCCACTTGACTCTGGATAGCCCACTAGACCTATTAAACTCAATGGTCCTCGAGTCACAAGGCTCGGGTCAAGACCGTCGCATGCGACAGCACTGAACTATCAATCTAGCCTAATCCCTAGGTCCAAAACCACTGTGACACGTGAAAAATCCCCAGCCCCAGGCTGGTCAATTGGACTCACAGTCCAAGGCCATACACACGACCCGCACGGATACTCGGAGCACACACATGGGGTTACCCAGACCCCAAAACTCACGAGCACGTTAATCGACACAACACGGCACCTTTGGACACCCCCAAAACACAAACATAGGTCTCACTGTGTTCGGGACATTCACGAGGCCGAAGGTCAACCACTGGGTCACAACTGGGTCGACCGGAGATCAACACAATGCGCAACAACGTGGTAAACACGGAGAATATCCCGGTGGTCCAACCTTGGGCCGCCACAGTCCCTAGCGGCCCAACTTTGGTCCGCCACAAGGACTCTAGCGGCCCAACCTTGGTCCGCTAGAAGACGAGTCACGTTGGGTCTGGCGGTCCTATATAGGGCCGCCAAGTTGCTCTAGTGGTCCAACCTTAGTCCGCT
Organism: Amorphophallus titanum; assembly: GCA_024336825.1. Classification (NCBI taxonomy): domain Eukaryota; kingdom Viridiplantae; phylum Streptophyta; class Magnoliopsida; order Alismatales; family Araceae; genus Amorphophallus; species Amorphophallus titanum. The sequence continues at coordinate 3,757,830 of JANBPO010001714.1, read as the reverse complement.
AATATCCCTCTAGCACGCATACCTACAGCCGCTAGAGGGCACGTGACCCCAACAGTCAAAACACGCGCCCCGAAGTGCAATGATCAAAATCGAAAGTAGCGGCCGAAGCTACAGCCACTACAGCAGTTGGTGGTTTATCGTGTGGCCGCTAGCTGACGAAAACCCCTGCCGACAAAACAATAATAGGTGGCGCACCTACCTTAGGCCGCCAGGGCATCTGGCACCCCTACTTTGGCCCGCTAGTGAGTGTGGCAGTCTCTGGAAGGGCCGCTACACCCACCCGAGAATGGGACGGCGGGAAGAATCCCAAAAACTCGTTCCATACCCCGATCATCCACGGATGAGGGGAAAAACAAGGGGGAAGCTCTCTCAACACCCCTGGCATGCATCTATGCCCTCGAATCGGTTCGAAATGCGACGAAACGGTGGATCGGCACACAAGCCCTAAAACATAGATTTTCCCCAAAACACCCTGAATATCCCGCTCGGCTCACCACGGCCTACGAAACTCGTGGGAAAGGAAGTGCACTAGTCAAGGTTCCATCCCCCTACCTCCACCAAAGATTTGACGCGTCGTGGATGCTGATCCACGAAGAAAACGCCGTTGAAACCCTCGTCGGCGCCCAAACTCGTGGCCGAGATCGTCGCGCCTCTGTCGCCTCGATCCTCATCCCATCCTTGCGCTCCTCGCCCTCACACCATCTCTGCCTCGCCCTCCTTCGCCCTCGTTGGTCGCCTGGAGGAGAGGGGGAGAGAAAGAGATGAGAGCGAGTGAGAATGAGAGAATGAGAGAAAAGAGGGGGTAGGGGGGTTATATATAGAAAAATCTAGAAATCCCAGGAGACCACCGGTGACACTGCACCCAACTGTACCAAGTTGGCCGTTTGCTCAATGGGGCACGGATGTGGTAGGACCACTGCCAGCGTCCTCCTCTGGATGCAAGTACATCTTAGCAGCCGCAGATTACTTCTCCCGATGGGCCGAGGCAGTGGCACTGAGAGAAGTAACAGGAGAGCTCGTTGCAAGGTTCTTCCAGCGGAATATAATATTTCGGTTTGGGGTTCCCTGCCGCATTATCTCTGACAACGGCAGCCATTTCAGAAACCAGAAGGTTTATCGACTGAAAAATACAAGATCGACTGGAGGACGTCGTCCCCCTACAACCCTCAGGCCAATGGACTTGCAGAGGCTTTTAATAACACGCTATGCACATTGCTGGCGAAAATCGTCAAACCCAACAAGAAGGATTGGGAAGACAGGATGTACGAAGCGCTATGGGCTTATCGTACAATTTACAAGACCCCAACTGGCTGCTCTCCCTTCTCCTTGGTTTACGGGTCTGAAGCTGTGGTGCCAATTGAATTAGAGGTCCCCTCACTGCGAGTTGCCATCCAGCACGGGTTGGTCACCAGTGAGCTGGATAATGCAGAAAGAAAACTGGAGGAGCTCGCCGAGCTAGAAGGAAAGTGCCTTCGTGCGCAACAAAACATCCAGCTATACCAAGCTCGCATGGCCCGCACCTTCGACAAGCTAGTCAAAGGTCGAGAATTCAAGAATGGAGACTTGGTGATGGTCAAAAGAAAAGAGGTGATGGCCTCCAACCCTAAGGGGAAGTTGGTGAAAAATTGGGTTGGGCCGTACATCATCCGTCGAGTATATGAAGGGGGCGCCTACATCCTAGTAGATCATGAAGGAGTAGTCCAATTCTCTCCCCTCAATGGAAAGCATATAAAGCTCTACCACGCAGCTCAACCGGCGTCGCCGGAATGACTACCTCCCCTTGGTTAGAGGCACTCCGCCCTAGCCGAGCTACTTTCCTTGGTTAGTGGCACTCCGCCCTAGCCGAGCTACCTTTCCTTGGCTTAGTGACACTCCGCCCTAGCCGAGTTACCTTTCCATGGTTAGTGACATTTCGCCCTAGCCGAGCTATCTTTCCTTGGTTAGTGGCATTCTGCCCTAGCCGAGCTACCTTTCCTTGGTTAGTGGCACTCCGCCCTAGCCGAGCTACCCTTCCTTGGTTAGTGGTACTCCGCCCTAGCCGAGTTACCCTTCCTTGGTCAGTGGCATTCCGCCCTAGCCAAGCTACTTTCCTTGGTTAGTGGCACTCCGCCCTAGCCGTGCTACCTTGCAAGAGTGGTCAATCATCGCCTTTAACTTGGACCTTTCATCCTGGTTAATGAAACTCCTTTTTGCTTCGGCATGTAACCCATGCCGATGAACGAACCTATGCTCCACCCTCATCATCATCGACGAGAGTGGTCGATCCTCTCCTTTAAACTTGGACCTTTCGTCCTGGTCAATGAAACCCCCCTTTGCTTCAGTATGTAACCCATGCCGATGAATAAACCTATACTCGACCCTCGTCATCATCGGCGAGACTGGTCGACCTCTACCTCTAACTCGGACCTTCCGTCCTGGTTAACGAATATATCCTTTTTTACTTCGACATGTAACCCATGCCGATGAACCAACCTATGTTCAACCCCCGTCACCATCAGCGAGACCGGTCGACCTCTACCTTTAACTCGGACCTTCCGTCCTTATTAATGAATATATCCTTTTTGCTCTGACATGTAACCCATGCCGATGAACAAATCGATGTTCAACCCTCGTCATCATCGGCGAGATCGGTCGACCTTTATCTCTCGACTTGGGCCTTCCGTCTCGGTCGAAAACCATAGCCTTTGGTTTGACATTTAACCCATATCGACGAATTAAGCCAAGGTCTGACCCTTGTCATCATCGATAAGGCCAGTCGGCATTCTGACAGGCAAGCCCTCCGGAGTCCCAGTTCCTTTCCACAGGTGCGTATAAAATACCAAAAAAAAGAGAAGAAAAAATGGGGGTTAAAAATGGAGATACCCCGTCGGTTTTGTCCCTATATTAGGACAAGGGCAAGTTGGGCCGCTAATGTGCCTTCGCGGTCCAATTATGGGCCGTTTATGTCCAGACACAGAAAACTATCGGTAGTGCTCTGTAGATAATTTGGGTTTTATGGTACAACCAGCTCAGCGTCTGTGGACGTGTAAAATTACACGTCCATGCATCCCTACCAGTCCAACAGCAACAACATCTTCAATCGAAGAGATCATGGAGAGCACGTCCCGTTCGGACCCTCTGAACAAACGACATGCTGTCGTGGAGCCGTCTCTAGAATCACGACAGCGAAGAGAAACCAACCCCTGGGGAAGCTCACCCCTCGTAGGCCCTCGAAGAGAATCAAACGGATCGTCAATCGGGTCCAAAACAGGCCCAAAATCCACCTTAACGACACGCCCCTGTGCCCCTTCAACGGCACACCCAGCGGTGGCCCTCGCCGGTGCACCCTCGAAGCCCCTCAGCGGCACGCTCCTGCGTGGTCTTCAGCGGCCCACTCCGTTCAGCGGCACGCCCTTGGGCGACGCTCGCCGGCACACCCCCTGGGTCCTTCGCCGGCACGCTCCTGCAAGCCCTCTCAGCGGCACACCTAGGGTGGCCCCTCAGCGGCACGCCCACTGGCTCCTTCGGCAGCACACCCGTCGTGCCTTCTTCAACGGCACACCCTTGTGCCTTCTTCAACGACACGTCAACTACCCTTTCAACGGCACAGCTGCCTGAGCCTTTTCAGCGGCACGGCCCACCTCTTCGATGGCATGCTTCCCTCCCACGACGCGTCTGGTAGGGAGGATCTTACGCCATTCCCCTACAGATCCTTGGCGCGCAGTGGAATGGCCGACGTGGTAGCACAAGGGTGAGGCATGCAAGCTACTTCCCTGTCAACGGGATGAGGGGAAGCCAAATCCTCATCAATGCACCCCCTTTCCCGCCTCCGCTGGCCGGCCCATTACACCATGCCGCTACGTATAAAAACCCCTTCTTCCACGGCAGAAGGATAGAGAGATACACACAGACAGACAGAGAGGAAAAACACACACAGAAGAAAAGAAGAACAGAGAGGGAGAAAGAAGAGCCACCACCGGGCAGCAGGAGCCAGAAGAGGAAGAAGAAGAAGAGAGGAGGGCCTGCTATTCTCCCCGGCCGTCTCTCCGTCATCACCGCCTGAGGGAAAAGAGAGAGTAAGAGAGAGAGGGGTTCCGTAGCCGGGAGGGGTGCTTGGGGGAGCAGGGAGTGGTCGTCCCGGCTCAACCCCAACTCCCCCATTCCTATCTTTCTGTTCTTCTTTTCTTCCCTTCCCATTGTTTGTATCTTCCACCTCGGTGTTTCGAGATATACATGGCCGAGCATGACCCTCGTTCTTCATGAGTGGAAATTTCCCTCTTGAGGTTTGCGCCACCGTCTCCGTTCGTTTGGTTTCTCCTACGCGTTCGATGGTTTCCCTCACCCTTCCTCGGTGATTTTCCCCCTTCTGTAGCCTAAGCCTTCTCCGGCCGTCCGGGAGTACTACACTACATGCTGACCCTCAGTTTGGCTCCTCTAGCCCTTGGCCGGTGCACCCCTGAACAGCCCTTCCACCGGTACACCCTCAGCCTTACCCCTCAGCGGTACACCCAGCCACCCCTTTAGCGGCACGCCCCAGCCTTGCCCCTCAGCGGCACGCCCAGCCATCCGTTTGGCGGTACGCCCCAGCCTTACCCTCAGCGGTACACCCAGCCACCCCTTTAGCAGCACACCCAGCCTTACCCTCAGTGGTACACCCTTAGCCCTCCTCCCAGTGGCACACCCTCAACTCTTTGATCCTCTTAGCCGGTATGTCCGTGGTCACCCTTCCCCGGCACACTCTTGAGCCCCTTGGCCGGTACACTTTCTCATCCCATCTGCCCTAACCACCCAAAGCCCATCCGAGGGTTGTCTTTCTCTCCCGTCATCCCCCTCGCTACTCCCTCCAAGTTCTCCGAGTTCTATCCAAGGTGTTGCCGTCTTCAGACGCCCACCTCCAATGGTCGGGTTACGCCACTCTATGTGGGCGCGTTCCCTGTATCCCCCTTACGCCCGAGTCAAGGGGAGATGCTGTCGAATTTTTGTCCCCTCCGGGAGTGCCAAACCCTCTCCGCCTTTCGGCATTATATGTACTCAAAAAGAAAGAAAAAAAACGGGGTTAAAAACATTGATGTCCCAGCGGACTTGGTTGTTCCTGTTAGGGGGAACAATCAAGGCAAAAAGACTTTAACCCGACTAAGGTGAAAATCCAAAAGGGCGCCTTAAGCAAAAATGGGTACCCCTCCATATGAAAACCCGCAAGGGCACACTGGAAAAAGCTAAAGGAAAACCCGAAAGGGCGGTAGGGCTGGTAAAGTGATAAAAAAAAATATACATGCAAGAGGATGGAAGCAAAAGCTGCTAAACTTCGTCCTTTATTCATCAATACTATCAATGGAGCCCGAGACAAACCCTCAGGGGTAACTCAAACAAAAAATGGGGCACGAAAGCCCTATGTACAAGAAGGTGCCGAAGCTCGTCAAGCACCGGACTCGTCCCTCCGCAACTCAACAAGGCGAGTCTCCCGCTAGGAAACCTCCTCCTGGAGCTCCTCCAGCTGACGGAGGCACGCCTCTATCGCGGTCTGCACACTCTGGCGCTCCGCCTCGGCCTCCTGAAGCTCCCTCCGCAACTCCTCTGCTCGAAGGAAGGCTCTCTGACCGCGATCCTCATCGCTCCGAAGTTGAAGGCTTACTTCAGCTTGGGTGTCTCGAAGCCCGCGGAGCTCCTCCTCCTGCTGCTGGATCTGCAGCTGGGCCCTCTGTCTCCGCTCCTGTGTGAGGTAAAGGCGAGGTAAAGGCGAACTCGCCCCACAGCGCGGTTAGCCTCGCCGCCCATGCCTCTCGGGGAAGACCCAACATGTGGTAGCTCCTGGTGAATGCCCTCCAAGCTACCCCTCAAAGCCTCTACAGCTGGCAAAGGGTCAACCAGGATCAATTGGTCAAGGCTCTGGAGAAGTTGGTCAGCCAGGGTGGCATTCAATACCACCCCAAGCGCAGGAGTGTCAGGCCACTCAACTCCGAGAGCAAGGAAGTCTGCAGGCACCTCTGGAGCTTCCCCTTTGGGAGCTGCAACCAAAGAAAAAAGGCGAAATAAGTGTTTGTTCACAAACAAAAGGATATGCACGAAAAACCATGAAAGGCACAATATGGTGGTATACCTGAGGCTGCCGCAGAAACATGCCCCTCCTCAATAGTCGGGGGGGAACCACTGATAGAAGCTGATGTTGGTCCACTAGGCAGGGCATTTGTGGCCCGGTCCTCTGCAGTTCAAGTAACAGCATGTAAGTGCCTATCTATGAAGTGGCACATAGACAATGTCAAACTCCAGAGAGCAGCTATATACCTGTCTCAGCAACATCGCCTTCTTCAGATACGTTAGGAAGGGCGGACTCCATATCGGGGGCCTTTTGAGAGCAAAATTGCTCACCCACGGAGACTGGCCTTGCCTCCTGAAGCCCCTCTCGCATGGAGACCTCAGCCATCGGCTCCACAGAAGGAGAAGCTGCATGGCAGATATGAGGGAAGGGTCAGTGCCATAAACAAGATACTGACACAACTTGGGCCATTTACTGGCAGGTGCAAGGAATACCTGTAGGCTGGATGTCCATTGGCGGGACGCTTTGCCCGGAACTGCGCGGGCCCTCTGGCGCGCCCTGGGAAACGTCCCCTATCGGGGCTGCCCCACCAGGGTGAGATTTGCCGTCCTCAACGGCCTGGCCTGTCACTGTTCACATAGCAAATGCATTAGTCAACTTAGCAAGGGCAGTCGTGAAGCAGCAAAGAGGTTTGTTATCAAGCCCGCAAGATCTCTTACCTGAAGGACCAGCCGTGCTGTCCTCGCTGATATCAACATCAGAGGAAGTCCCTGGTGGAGGATCTCCCGACGCCGCGGTATCAACACCCGCAGCCCCCACGGCCTTTGCGCCCTTCACGGCATTGCCACAATTCAGGAGATCCATAAATGAGCCGGACTCCATAAGCCGCGAGAACTCCTCCATCGAGCCAGCCAAGTCAGCTCCAGTTTGACAAAGAATTATATGAGCCAAGCAAATCTTTATAAGAAAGGCTTGACTGAGGAAGGCAAAAATGCCGCTACACTCACCACCAGCCCCAGAAAAATTGAGTCTTCCATCCCTTGTGCGAAGAATCTCGAGGGGAGAGGGTCACGCAACTCCTCTTCCTCCTCACCAGAAGATAGAAGAAGCCCTTCCCCACATGGGTTTACTCCTTCAACTCGAAGAAAGCATGGAAAAGATCTAAGGAGGGCTTGATACCACACTGGCGGCAAAGAAAAATGAAAGAGAAGATGAAAGTATAGGAATTGGTGACCAACTGGATCGGAGCCAGCTGATAAGATTGCAACAACTGCACGGCAAAAGGATCGAGAGGAAGGCAAACCACACTTCCAGGCTAGAAGAAAAAGCAGAAGAGGCCCAAACGAGTGTCCAAAGTCGACTCATGGGGCTTGGCCAGGGATAAGAAATACTACCATGGTAGTTCGTAGTGGACCATGATCCCCTTCGCTTCAGCCTCACCTAGCTCGCTGCGCGGAGGATGACTGGGCACCGAAGCTCCCGCTCCTTGTTCGGACCCCGGGCCTCCACCGCAGGATCGTGCTCCACCATGAAAAAATGCGGAGGATGAGAAGAAGAAGAACAGGAGACCATGAAGTCGAAGGAGACTGGGGCAGGAGGGAGCTGACGGATCGCTACCACCGTGATGTCTGGCAACACTGCAAATGCGTCCGCTATTCTCCGCTCCCTCAAATGACTCTCATGACACATAAATCCTCTCAACGCTAGCGGGGCAAGGAGAAAAAGCCCTAGCGGAGGAAACGTAAGACGCAAGCATCCAAAATATTTACATATTTATCCCAATGCCTCTGGCGGGAGGCATCACGATGCTTCAAACTCCCAGAAGGGTCTCCCCGTGCTGGCTCAAGGAAAGCGTCATCATCATACCCATGCCCCTAGGATAGTCTCATTAAATGGTCCCTATCGGTGATCATATCCGCATTCGAGCAACCAATGCTACCCCAGAGCATCCTACTCTCTGAGCCCCAAATTTTGGCTCGGGAGTAGGGGGCAAGTGGAGAGGAAAAAATCCGCAGCCCAGTTATACGCGTGGATCAGGACAGCCACACTAGGTCTAGACCGGCCCAATTTTTCCCAATGCGACCCAGCCTGGCTGAGCTCCCCAAGCGATAGCCCCACGAATGGGCCCCCTCATCTCACAGCCCAAACATTCTCAGAGCAGATATTCCTAGGCGGCCTCTCAGCCCGGAAGTCTGATCGTTGGTCAGTCAAGAAAGCCTAATCAACACCCGAGCACAACCATCACAGCGTTACCCTCTGCCTTTGGAAGAAGCCCAAGCTCCTCACTAGGGGGATTCCTATGCTCGGAACCCCAACGGACAGGGCATACCTCTCAGTGGGGATCTCACTACTGCTAGAGTAGGGAAACTCCAAGGGACAGGGGAGAAGAATGGTCTTCCCCTGAAGCATAATGCCCCTGGTCCCCTTAGGTGGCCTACGGTGGCGGCTATATAGGAGGCCCTCCGAGTAGAAGGAAAAATAATAAGAGAACCCCTGAGCACTCAACACTACACCCATTGGTGGAGAGCGATCTCGTGCCCTTCTCTCCTTCTCCTGCTCTCATTTCCACCTGCGCTCTACCTGTTCGCTGACTTAAGCATCAGAGGGTTTCCCCTATGGTTCCTAACCTTGGTTCCTCTGATCTATTTCCTACCTTGCAGATCCCTCATTAGTGGTGATGTCAACCAGATTGGATGACTCAGGATCGCACATGAGATCACCCATCTTCAGTCAAGATTCTGAATTTACCTTCTTGTTTGACTTTTTTGAAGAATTTTTGAAACTCAAGAAAAGCATCATTCTTATTAGTAAGGAAGAAAAGTCATGTGAAATGTGAAAAGTCATCAACAATCACATATCTAAACCTTTTCCCATTAATGCTGGCTATTCTTGTTCGGCCAAACAAGTCTATGTGCAAGAATTCATAATGCATGGATGACAAGTCCTCACTCTTAGATTTAAAGGTTTTTCAAGTCTGCTTACCTAGGGAGCATGCTTCACAAACATGGGTGTTCCTTTTATAAGGCAGTTTGGGAAGTCCCCTTACCATTCCATGCTTGAATAATTTATGCATTGTACCAGGGAAAGACCTACAAGAAAATGGGTAAAAGCCCTAGACAGACAAGACAGACGCTAAAGCATACACGACTCGATTGCCGTACACGCTCTTCTAGACACGACCACAAACACACGACTAGAACGTTGTGGATACAACACAACACTGACCTTGGGTAAGACAATGAGAGGGCTAACTCGGGAAGGTTACGACATGCGAGAAACACGAGAGTCACGTGTCACGTGACGGAAGCACCTCCCCACTAGAAGAACAGCCAGCTGCGTCCACTGACATCTTATGCTGCACCTCAAGTACCTCTCTACGGACGCCCGAAACTACGGAGACCGAGGTACACGCTGAACTACAACAGGAACTACAGTAATGAGTGACTAGATAGGGTTATGCCCATCGGCGCAAGTCCTACGCCCCTAACCACGTGTGCACACACTAGCTCTCGCCTAAGCCAGGCCTCTAACTAATATTCCCCTCCGTAGGATGCTACGGTTGGACCGGGGCCCACAGAACTAACTTAAAAATCGTATCTCGGGAACTGCCACACCACCACTCCTAGGTGGGTCGACACGTCGAAACCTGTCATCAGGCTATGACTAGTGGATGCTCACTATACACAAGGACTCGAAAACACAAGTGCTGTAGTACAGACAGGCAAGGAAGCACTATCGCACACAGTATGAAGCACCAAGGCAGTACACCGACTACCGACAGACTCAGGACAAGGCAACTAGACCTACTCACGTAATGATCCTTGAGTCTCACGACTTGGAGTCAAGATCATCGCGCAACGGTGGAACACGCCACTAATCTATCTAATCCTAAGCCAGAGGAAATGACACATTCGGAGGAAACGACTCACGGAGACCTGAGGGAACACCAAGACCCTCAGCACACTTGGACACGCAAATTGAGGTAGGATGATACCTCAAGGCATCCAGAACCACTGTCTCGGGCTAGACAGAATGGCCGAGACACACAAAAGGTTACTTGTCAACCACTAGGTCACACCGGGTTGACTAGAACCTGACAACGACTCTCAGACACTAGCAGTCCATGCCAGAACCGCTAGAGACACCGCCCTAATCAACCTGATCATTTAACATGAGTCAAATAGGACCCATACATAGACAAATAGACACGGGACAAGCCATCACGGCCAACAGACACAACAATGGACACAACTCACAGAGCGGTCACCAAGGGGCCACTCAGAGAGCTGGACGGTCCACAGGAGGCTGCCCAAGGAGACTGAACGGTCCATTCTAGGCCGTTCACTGCAACCGACCTACTATAGTAACCAGTCAAACCGGTTAGAACGGTCAGAGACTAACCGCTCAAGGGCACTGAACGGTTGGGGGAAAATCGCCCCACGAACCGCCTTGGGCAACTGAACAGTCTATCGATCGATCGCTCAAATAGCCCCAGGCAACAGAACGGCTAGGCAAGGGCCGTTCAAAGCACGAAGGGGGATGGAACGGTTGGGCACCAGCCGTTGCAAGGGAATACATGGTCCACACCTAGCCGTGCCAAACACTGGGTGGTCTATCGCGCGATCGCGTAGACAGCCACTGACCTACACTAAACGGTCAACTCTAGACCGCTCCAAGACCTGCACAGTTACTATTAAACTGTGCCATTACCGCGACGGGAGAATCATGAGATCGGCCAGATCTTGGCCTCTCCACACCCCATTCATTCCGAAACGAAGGGGAATACAACCATATCGACGATACACATCACATAGACTCCGATGGGAGTCAAATCGGCTAAGAAACGACGAGAAACAGGCAATTCTACCGAATTGACCCAAATGGAACCACCAGACTTCCCAGGCTCCTAACGGTCCCAAACGACCGCCAATCGTGACAAAATCAGCGACTATGGAACGCTGACGTTCCAGTGAGTCATTTGAAACCAACTGATCTAAAAATTGTTGTTGTAATGTGGGCATTCCTCGTCTCTCCATAATTTTTTCAAGGCTTGGGCTACTCATCAGCTTGTGCCATTGGATTCGTCATATTTTTATGAGTCTAGTCATGTAATTTTTATTTTATTTGAGTCATGTATGTGTATGGCCTTTGTCAACATCTTGGACGTGGAAGCGTCCGACGAGCCCAGGACCAACGCTCCCCTCTGGGGAGCCATTGAACCTACTATTGGCCGAGCCCTGGCCAAGAATGACAACGGCATCCCAGCCAAGACGCTGAGCTGCAACGTGCATCACATGCACCAGGCTGCTGGCCCACCGTACTAGGGATCGGCATCCCACCTAAGAAGGCTCCGAAGGGGCAATGTTGGCGCTACCTCGGGGCGCCGAATCTCCAGCTCTGAGAAATCCATGACCATCAGGAGCATTCGGGTCCACCTCAATGGGTGGAAGTCTAAAGTAATTACAGACCGCATTGTACCAACTGTTCCAGTCTACAACTCCTTTTAGGGGCTGGAGAAGATGAAGGAGAAGATGATGCCTACCATCACGGCCACAGCACCAAACAACATGCCGGTTAACAAGCTTGCTAAGCTCAAACAAGTCTAGATTTCCAGGGAAGCCTAGACCGTTGCACCCACCCAAGCTGGGCTCGGCTACATCTGCCCGAGGAGGGCCCGACGAGATAATAGGGTCAAGATGATGACCCCAACCTACCAGCCGACAGTCGCTGCACCGGCCCTGCCAGAAAATTCTCATCGCCAGCACCGCAGGCATCGACACTAAGCTACCCACCTGGAGCCTACAACCTACATCCCCGCTGCCGTCAGCACATGGCCACTGGCTGCTCTCCCTGACCAGGAGTGGTAAGGGATTGAGCAAGCCATGAGAAACTACCTCTGAGGTTCGGGGAGTACTCCGTTGGGTCGTCAAAGACTACTAGGGGCATGATACGGGACACTATGCGAACTAGGACGCTACGTGAGGATGCGACTATGTGGACAACTAGACCAGCAACGAGACGATAGATAGAGTAGCGTAACTCGACACCTAAGACTCCCAAGAGAGGGGTCACACCTTAACAAGTAACTCAAGCTCGCAATTGTCCCTAGGAGAGGGAAGCGCGCCGATCCGCATGGTTGAGAAATCGGCAGGGTCTAAGGTAGTCGACTCCACACTCGCGACTCGGATAAGTCATGGGATGGTCTCGCTCTCTCACTACAGCAGTGATATAAGTAAATATGCGAGCTAGGCGCCTATGATCTCACAAGCAGTGGCATCAAGAAACTATACTAAATGAGCAAGTTAAACCAAGGAGGAGCAGACGCATCCCTCCACGCTCAAGGCATGGGGAAGAAGCCCGGCCAAGTCAAACGACCACCCGGTACAAGAGATAAAATAAAGGTACAACCCAAACAAAGCCCACTCCTCGCAGGGAGGTAAAAGGCTACACAGTGATATCCAGGGGTCGTGCAAAGTGGGGTGACGGGTACTTGGTTGGTGAAGCTCGTCGTCCACGTACGGCCGCAACTGAGGCGAACTGCGCCCATGAATCTGTCTGAGTCTAGTAGCGAGGAAGGCAAGCCTCAGTGCCTAAGAAGGAGAAATGGTCATGAGAGGCAAGCAGCAATGGACGAAGCTCACTCGGGAAGACACCGGACACCGTCAGCGCGAGAGGGAAGCTCCGGCTTGTCCTCGAACGGGTGGGCAGACTGCTGTCCAAACTACACGATGCTGGGATGCAGCAGGTAGACGAGCCCGGTACACCACCTTCGGCATGTCCTCTGGTCACAAAACTTGGCGTGGACGCTGTGAGGGATGTCCCAGGGACACCGGTCGAGTGGCGACTGCAACGGAGCACTGTGGTAGTCTTGGCGAATTTTGAGACAGACCCTGTGCAATCTAGACAGTCTACTGGCAGCTGGACAGGGGACCAAAGATGGGGCTGGAACTGGGGCTTCCTAGAGGCAAATGTGGCGGGGTTTTCTCTGGTGGATAGATGATAGACGTGGGGTGACTGGGTAGCAGAGGCGGGGTGGTGTGCAGTGGAGGTCTTAGGCGTGAGATGGGCAAACAGACTGGTCTCAGTTCTGCAGTTCAGTGCAGTCAGAACTGAGGAGGGTAAAGGTGGATGTGGCAAGCACGGGAAAAGGGTTTTAAAAGTATCAAGAAAATTCTGTAGAGGGGTTTAGGATGTGTGTAAAAAGTTCTTTAAAGACATAGCAATCTGCAATAGTATGTCTCAACCTCTGGTGATACACACAATAGTTGGGATCATCAGTCTTGTCCACCTCTGCGGGCTTCCGCGGCTCTGGCAGAGTGAGTAGCTTCTCCTTCATGCATAAATCAAAGAGCATTTTTGTGTGCTCTTTTCTAAAAAAATATGGCCTCTTCATGCGCTCCGTTAGCACACTGGTAGCCGATTTGACTTCGGGCTTTTTTCCATTGCCCTTCGACTTGGTTTCTCCCTTGTCTCCATTTGTCGGGGAGAAATCGACCGAATTCACCTCTTTGTCGCTAGCCGGGCGATCCTTAGAGGTCTTGCCCTTAGCAGAGAGATGTGCTGGGTGATCGGCGAAGAACATTTCGATCTCCGCCACTACAGTGTTGAGCTGGTCCAAGCTCTGGATATTGGAACCCAGGAGCTTCTCACTAACCTCCGCCGTCAAGTCCCGACGACATATGGTGATGGCATCTTCCGGTGTGGGAGGGTTATCACAGTCCATGCCGACGTCCCTTCATCTTTTGATGAAGTCCAGAGTTGTTCCGCCTTTCCTTTGCTTAAGGGCGCAAAGTTTCGCAAGAGAAACCTTGCATTCAGCTGTTTGGAACCGGTCAACAAATTTCTTTTGCATGTCTGCCGAATCAGATACTGAGTTGGGCTTCAGGCAGGAATACCACTGAAAGGCGGTACTCGTTAGGGAAGTGGCGAAGTATCGCAGAAGATAGGATTCATCCAGGGCCAATTCGCCCATGGCCGTTATATAGTAGGCCAAATGCTCATGCGGCGAACCTTGCCCATTGAACTTTTATAGCTTCGGAGCCTTTGGGCAATCTGGAGGGAGCTTTTTAAATTGATGATGGAGGGGGTACGACACACTGTATAAATCTACAGTAGCCACACCTTCGCCATGATGTGCGAACTTTGCTTCTACGATCCGCTCGATTATTTGCCTCTGAGCCATCAGGCTTTCGGCAAGGGTGATGGATGACTGCATGTTGGGCTCTTGCTGCGGCACCTCGACCTCCAAAGCAGTAGGCGGCCTAGCCGCGACGGCTGATGTATTAATGGTGGCTGGAGCGGGAGAAGGTTGTTGCTCTATACCAGCAGGTATTGCGGAGGGTTGGACTGGGGTCTCCTTTTCACGGAGGAGTGCTTGCAGTAAGTTTTTGAACTCCTAGTTGTCACGTCGGAGCTCCTCCAAAGTTAGGGCTTGGCCCTCGCCGGTAGGACCCTCCTCATGTAGGGGGTCACCATCTCTGCTGATGCTGCGAACGTCTTCTTGACGCTCCTCTTGCTGTACTGGGTCGGACTGTGACGCCCCGGTAGCGAGGGTTGGCTTTAACTGAGCTACCACCTGGGAGACGTGCCTCGACCACCTCATAGCTTGCAGGGGTTGGTTGAGGTCCTCCGGAGCTCCCTCCGGTTGCTTGTCAGTGGAAGAGACATAGTAAGTGAACACCCTGACGGTGTCATCTGTTATCTGGGTCGCTCGCTTCTTCCTCGGCTGGTGTCGCCCTGGCTTCGGCGTTCCCCCTAGTCTGTCAAAAACAGACACTCGGGGCCTAGACTCTTGCTCAGAGGTGTCCTCACCCGAGTGCACCGGACTAGCCCAGGGGGAAGTCGGGCGCACTGGCTTGGCTGTTCCGTGGCCCTTCCACCCTGGTTGCCGGTGAGTCCTTGCCCCGTGGGAGGTTGAAGACTCGCCTTGGTCATGAGTAGCTCGGCTCCGCTCTTGTTGCAGCTCAGACCGGCGGAGGGCCTTTTCTGATTTGGCTCGTCTTATGGCTCGGGCCTCCTCCTTGGTGATCCAAATCTTTTTTATTTGGAGCTGTCGCTCCTCAATTGAGTTGCCCCTAGATCTGACTCTGGGGTTTGCCACCTTGGGCCGGGGCGCGGCAAAGCTCTTCACCTTCGCCCTTCCTCCCGGACCTTCTGAAGTAGTTCGAATCGATTGGAGGTAGGAATGATGGGGACCTGTCGATCCCGGGGCACACTCGGCTCACTTCCATCGAGCCGGATGCGGACGTCTCCAACAAGTACAGTCTTGCCATCGGGTCGGACCATATATCAATATTATAATGACATCACGGTTCAAACCGGTTTAATTGAACGGTCAAACCGGTTCGAACCGAACCAGTTCATTATCCGGTTCAGACACCGGTCCGATTCTGATAACACTGTTGTAGATCCTTCCATCTCTCTCTAACCTAAGTGCCTTCCCCCCTCTCCCTTCACTAACTGCGGCACCACTGTCTCCAACCCATGCACACACGTCCAATGCTAACACCCATGCACCGCCACCGTATGCCGTCGACCCCCCTCTCTTGGCAATCTCACCGGCGGAATCCCCTCTCCTTCCCACCGGTCGCCCGCGATCTCCCTTCTCGCCCGGTCGAACCACCTTCTGCTACCTGCCACGCTCCACCTTGCACATAGCTTTGCAACCCCCATCTCTGCATGCCCACCACCGCGGTCGACTTTGTCCTCTCTCCCTGCTCACAGGCAGACATGCAGACATGCGCCACAGGCCCCCTCTTGTAGTAGACAGCTCCTCTCCCTCTCTCCCACACATACCTACACACACATCGGATGCGGTCCCCTCTCCTCTTCACATGCACACTACGGCCACCACAGTCTCATTGCCCCCCTCCCCACGTACACGCAAACACTTCGCAAACCTCCCATCGGCGCCGCACCTCCTCACTGTGAGCATCGCGTTCGCCACCTCCGCTACCCCTCTTCGTCGCTCCTCTCTCTAAACCACCATACGCAGCGTCAACCTCACCTTCAACCACCCACTGTGTCGGGCTCTCTCCCTCTCTCGTTCCCATCGGCACCCTCCTTCTCTCTCTAACAACCCAAACCGGTAGTCCCCGTTCCTCCTGCCTCTCATCTCACCCCAGCCGGCTTCCCACACCTGCCGCACTTGTCTCCCTACACATCAACGCCATCACCGCCATGCACACCCACGTCCGCCATGCCCTCTCTCCTCTCCCATGCACGTCCTCCCCCTCTGTCGTGGCACTTCCTCTTCTCACTGCCACCGGCACTCACATGCCCATGCATGTCCCCTCTCTCCCCCCTCTCCAAAACCCACGCACACAAACATCACTCTCTCACCTGCATGCACTAGTAGCTCCTTTTCTTCTTGTTCCCTCCACCATCCACGCTAGTCTCTGCACACACAACCACCTTCCCTCCACACCACACACCACTCCCCCCAACGGCATCACCTCTACCACTCTTCGTCCCCTCTCCGCACCGTCACACACACACTATTTCGACCTCCCCCCCTCTCGCTATCTCTCTTCTCTCTATCTCTCTCTCCCTTCTCACACATGCACACACAGTTTTCAATCTTTAGTTTATATTTTTATGTGATTTAAATCTCACCATTCTCTACTTCTCTCTCTCTACATCTCTCTACTTTCTCTCTCTATTCCCTTTCTCTAATCCCTCCAATGTCGACGCAAGATGGGCGTCACCGGCTCCGAGACGAGTGAAAATCAAAGGCTCAAGGAGACGATGCCACCCTGACACCACGGTTGCACTATCCTTGCCCATCGTCCTCCTCGGTGTTATTTTATATTTACTATTTTATTTGAGGTTGTAATTTTTATTTTCGCACTTAATGTTGTAAACCTTGTTGTTTAATTAATGAAGATCATGCATCCTTATTTCTCTCTCTAGATCTCTCTCTCCTCTTTCTTCTTCTTCCTCTCCCTCTCTTCTTTCTCTCTCTACAACCCTCCAAATATCATTAGATAGATTTATTTAATGTCATTTTTATTTATTAAGTTACATATAATCATTTAAGTTCACGTTCCACTGTAGAATACAAGATCTTCAAGTCGGAAAACTAAAGCTCTCCGTAGATTCGACTCGGGCTTGTCGTTGTGCTACGTTATTTATTTTCGTTGCGAGTTTGGTAATTATTTTAGATTGACGGCCGTTGTATGTAACGACACACATTTCGGTCCGATCAATTTTGGCGTCGTTGTCATGGTGGTTTATGATTTTTGAATTAACTATTTTATGTTCTTGTATATTAATTAGACACTGATAAATTTTCTTTTGTTTGTTTATAGAAAAAAAATCAAAATATTATCTACGAAGGTCCAGTACATCTCATGTCCAAAATAAAGTACAGTCAACAGAAAGAAAAGTACAAGTACACGGGGCATACCCCGACTCTGGCAACTGGCACTAACCTCAACTATTGGAATCACACTGAGCGCCTGCTGCACCACCTGAAGTGCCGGCCTCATCTGAAACACGGTGAAAACACGCAGGGGATGAGTATCATTTCACAGGCTCAGTAGGGATCCCTCGAACCCTACCTCGCACGAAAAATAAGACAGGAAGCAAGAAAGTAGGACAGTACCCTACCTAATAGGAGTACGGTAGAACCAACAAGCGGGAATAAATAAACAAAAAAAAACTATCTATTCTAACAGTACTGTACTACTGAACCTCGGTACGTCAAAACTCGAGTCTACACCTGCCGGCAGATAGGAGCACCTCCCACTAGAAGAATGACCAGATGCATCCCCTGACGTCTTACACCGCGTCACAAGTGTCTAGCTACAACGTCCCGGGTGCGCGACTCAGACACGCACAGTAACCAAAGTACCATGAACAAGGACTAGCTGAGGTCGCGCTCGTCAGCGTGGGTCTGAACCCTCAGCCTCGTTTGCACACTCAGACCATACGCCCTAGGTCTGTCCTCTAGCTGGTATTTCCCCCTAAGTCATGGAAATCGACTCCGGAGGCAGACAAGTACAAGGATCACTCCTCGTACAACACTGACTCATGGTAACGTAAGCCGAAGATGCCACATCCCTGTACCCCCCACGGCGTCCCACACTTGGTCCCCACATGATGCCTAGCATCAGTCAGACCACGGATCAACACATGGATCGAGGTCTGCTCACCTGAGACTCGAATCGACACGGAAGAAATCACCGGTTAGGCCTCATACGATGAACGGTCCATCACTGGCCGCTCAAGGATGCACGGCTAAGCCTTAGCCGCCCGTGGGAGAAGGACGGTCCAACCTGGCCGTTCATCAATCCCAATGGTAAGAAACATGAACGGTCGGACACTGGCCGCTCAGGGGAAGGGCGGCTAGGATCCCGTTGTTCCGAGGCATAGGCGGTCCCACTTGGACTACTCATCCACCAACGGTACCACAAGATGAACGGCCAGCCCATGGCCGCTCATGGGGACATGCGGCTAGACCCTAGCCACTCACCCCAAACACTGCGTAACAGTAACAAACAACGGTCGGAAACTCACGGGATGCACGGTTGGTCTTGGACCGCACATGGGATGTGCGGTCACAAGATAGGCCACACATGCCCCACTGCGCACCGACCCAACGATGCCAGGTGACGTGCAGCCAGGCCCTGGCCGCACGAAGGGTTATGCGGCTAGACCCTGGCCGCACACCCCAGTGCACTGTGCAATGGTCACATGCAATGGTCAAAAACTTGGGGATGGGCGGTTGACACGGGGCCGCACGTAGGGGATGTATAGTCCCACGATAGGCCGTACAACCCCCACTGCGCTCCAAGCCATTGTGCGGTCCCCACTGGGCTACACATGGGGATCTGCGGGCCCTGGTTTGACCGCACAACCCTCACTGGCGTGAAAACGATG
Organism: Amorphophallus titanum; assembly: GCA_024336825.1. Taxonomy (NCBI): domain Eukaryota; kingdom Viridiplantae; phylum Streptophyta; class Magnoliopsida; order Alismatales; family Araceae; genus Amorphophallus; species Amorphophallus titanum. The sequence continues at coordinate 3,738,935 of JANBPO010001714.1, read as the reverse complement.
AGCTCACCAGATTTCGCCCATTCTGGCCCCATACAAGCCCCACGGAGGGGGAAATGAAGGGAAAACAACCCCCAAGCCCCCTAGCGTGCTTCTACGCCCCTGAAATGCGGATTCGCGACGTAAAACGATGGATCAGGCGAACTCTCCCTGCGACATGGTTTCCCGTTCCCAGCGTGAAATCACCCACGCTCGACCTCGCCTCGGCCTATAAACCGCGGGAATGGAAGGCAATGAGCTAGGGAACGTCACCCTACCTTCGTTCCGAGTCGAGGCGCGCCGATCCGAGCTTAATCCACGAAGAACGCCATTAAGAACCTTGAGCCTTCACGCTTCCCACGCACGCCGCACGCCCACGCGATCGCCTCGCTGTCACTCACGTCGTCGTGCCGTCACCCCGCCACCGTCTGCAACCGGAAGGGAGCTCGCCACAATCAAATGGGAGAGAGAGAGGGAGAGGGGGCGCGGTCACGGGAGGAAGAAGAAGAAGAAGGAAGAAGAAGAAGGAAAAAAAGAAAACTTGAATCTTCTTCTAGCTTCACTCACGAACTTTACAACCCCTACGCCTCTCTCTCTATCACTCTTTCTATTATCTTCTTCCTTGCTTCTGGACTTCTCTTTCTGCCTCACTTTTCTCTCTCAGAAATACGGTACTTTGCTTCTTCTCAGAACTTGCTCTCACCCTTCACCTTTTTATCTATCTATTATATGTTCTTCATCACCGCTGCTCTATTCAGAAATCCTTCCTTTTTATAGCAGAGAGAAGGATAGAGTGGACCCCAGTTGATTCGCTCCTGGTGCGTGGAGGGAAGATTCCCACCAAAGCTTCTCATCTGACAGATGTCCTTTACGTGTCAGATCTGGTGAGTGGAAGAGGGACACGTGGCTAGGTGTACTTGGATAGTAAGAATCTTCGAATCACGTGCTTCAATCATGGAAACTTGGAACACATGCCTCAGTTAAGGTTCTGCCAATAAGAGAAAAACCAATTAGTTAAACAGTTGTCAGATTAGAATTCACGCTTAAGTAAAGTTAAGAATAACCTTGATCTGTCATGTGCACTGACTTGAAAGTGCACTGACTTGAGTACCGACAAGCTAAAATGAGCACAAACCTATACGTGCTATATGCAGAGCATGCACTGACGTGGAACAACCTATGGGACGCCCTAGGACCTATGTGACAGCAAGCACGACTTGATCCACAGACCCGAGCAATAGCGGACTGACCACACGCGTCACTCAAATTCGGGTGGTGACCCGACAATGGAGGGGTGGACGGTGATCCACGTACAGCCTAAACGGTCAGAGCCGCTAAGAGTTTTATGGGAGAGGACAGACCTAAGGTATGAAGGTTGCTCGACTCATCCGAGGCAAAACCAGTGCCCGAGGGCGGGTATGGCGACACTCTCTCACACGGCAACGGTCAGCACTCAATGTTCGGGAAATTTGGAACGAGCTCACCTCACCTTCGGTGTGAGCGTGAAAAGATAGTAGAAAAGCAATACCAAGGAGCAAGGGTCAGATCTATACCTTGCCGATTCTGAAGGGACCGGCACCGATCGGAGAGGAGGACACACCGGGGAGCGTGTGCACCTGGCAAACACGCTGCGTCGGTGGAGCTTATGGTCGGCCCTGCTAGTACATGCACAAAACAACCTCCATGCAGGGAGGGGGAACTAGGGGAGGGGCTAAAAATACAACACTACCCTCACGCAGGAGGGGGGAACATGGGGGAAGGGGAGTTGGGCCTACTGCACAATATTTGTCCTGCTGGATAGAACCATCTTGACTCGGGCAGTACGCAGCACACGAGGGTCAGAATGGGATGCTGCTGGTACCCAGGCGAATCTGATGAAGTATAGGGGCGCTCTAGGAAGTTTGACGTCGTTCTGAGGTGGTGAGAGGGTAGAGCCGGTCGCCGATGACGACTTGCGCGAATCTGTCCTGCAGGTTTGGTCTGCGTAGTCAGCGTGCAACGGCTGGTATGATCTCCACCAAACTCTGACCGAGGCGGGACCTGAAGGGTTGGAAAGAGGACAGGAAGACCTACGCGTCGGTCTAGTTTGGCGATCGTCGGAGCTCAGGTCTGGCCGCAGCCACCTCTGGACTGAGGCTCAGGTTTCTGGGTGAACAACCAGACATAGTCAAATTGAGCACCTTGGTACAGGCGGCAACGAATGCAGATAACGTTGAAACTACCTAGAGTGGCTTCAGGACATTTAGAGGTCTGACTTTGATGAAGATGGCTTGGCCCAAAAACCAGCAGAGGAAGGCGTGCCGGGGCCGATGAGTCTGCTGCACGTACAGGGCGAACTGGGTCACACCAGTCTGGCGCAGTCGCAGGAGAATAGGCGCCACGGGATGTAACAACGTCGGAAAGGGGCGGGACCCCCTCTGGATCGACGGAGACTTATAGAAGAAGAACCCTTCTGAAAAGAGATTGGGCTGATTTGTGCTTTAGAAGACGGTGAAGCCACTACCAAATCATACTCAGGTTCGGGTGTGAATCTGGTGCAGTTGCACGAAAATGGTCGACACGATCAGTGCCGAAGTCAAAACTGAGCGGGGCTTCTTCTGGAGCTGTCCCTTCGGGAGCCACGTTAGGTGATGACTTGGTCGTCAGTTACTGGTCGCGTCGTCTAGTGAGTCGTGTCCTGTAGTCTAGATCATAGGATCGTGTCCACCTGTCGAGTCTCACCGTCGTCCCGCATCACCCAGTGTGGCGAGTCACATCTAGGCAGGCAGTGCACGGCACCAGTGATTTATTTTAGGTGTGACCAGGCAGGGCATATGGCACGTGACTGTCCTCAGAGGCCGCGTCAGCCACCCCAGCACCCTCAGCAGCAGTAGTAGCAGTATCCTCAGCAGCAGCAGTACCCACAACAACAGCAATTTCAATAGCAGGGGCAGTATCCGCCACTACCACGGTCAGCGAGTGTGGGTAGGCAGAGATCTCGAGGCAAGTTACACACATGACTAGGGTAGAGGCAGAGTCGTTGCAGCTTGTGGAAGGTACTGTTATGATTTTGGGTTGTACAGCTCGAGTTTTGTTCGATTCTGGCACGTCACATTTGTTTATATCGGAGGATTTCGCGCTGAGTGTTGAGGACCCGGTATCCCAGATGTCGTGTGATTTGGCAGTGGAGTTGTCTTCTGGCGATTTCATATTCACCCCGTATTGTTTCGAGAAGGTTCCAGTGTGGATTGAGGGGCGGAACTTGCCAGGTAGGCTTTATGCGTTGCACCTTCGGGATTATGATGTGATTTTGGGCATGGATTGGCTCGAGGCCCATGGGGCGATGGTGGATTGCGGAATGAAGAGGGTCTACTTCCAGCCTCCCCATAGACCCGCGTTCTATTTCCAAGGTATCCGATCTACCACTTCTTGTCTTCTCATTTCTGCTATTAGGGCCCGTAGGTTGCTCAATGCCAGATGTTAGGGTTTTCTCACTTCTGTGGCCTTGGTAGACTAGTAGTGTCCGGATGTGGAGGACATTCCGATGGTGTGCGAGTTTCCCGATATTTTTCCCAAGGATTTATCGTGGTTACCTCCGCAGCGGGAGATTGATTTTGTTATCGAGGTTGTGCCTGGTACGGGACCTTTATCGAAGGCTCCTTATCGTATGGCTCCTGCTGAGTTGAGGGAATTGAGGGCGCAGTTGCAGGAGTTGCTCTCCAAGGGGTATATTCGTCCTAGCTTTTCCCCTTGGGGTGCGCCGGTGTTATTCGTGAAGAAGAAGGATGGTAGTCTGAGGTTGTGCATTGACTACCAACAGCTGAATGAGGTGACCGTTAAGAACAAGTATCCGTTGCCACGGATTGATGATTTATTCGACCAGCTTTAGTCTGCTCGAGTGTTCTCGCAGATTGAACTGCGGTCTGATTATTATCAGCTGCGGATCCGTGAGTCTGATGTGGAGAAGACTGCATTCTGTTCAAGGTATGGGCATTATGAGTTCTTGGTGATGCCGTTTGGGCTCACCAATGCCCCCGCAGCCTTCATGGATTTGATTCATAGGGTGTTTTGTCCTTACTTGGATCAGTTCATGATAGTGTTTGTGGACGATATCCTTGTGTATTCGTAGTCTGCAGAGGAGCACACGTACCATTTGAGGGTTGTGTTGTAGACTTTGTGAGATTACCAGTTGTACGCGAAGCTTAGCAAGTGCGAGTTTTGACTTCGTAAGGTGCACTTTTTAGGGCACGTGATTTCTGGTGATGATATTTTCCTGGATCCTGCCAAGGTTGAGACTGTGATGCAGTGGCCAAGGCCGAGGTCTGTGATGGAGATTCGGAGTTTCTTGGGGCTTGCAGGCTATTATAGGAGGTTTATTCAGAATTTTGCATGTATTGCGGCCCTGATGACCACACTTACGAGGAAGGATGCGCCTTTTGTCTGGACGGATGAGTGTGAGTAGAGCTTTGCGGAGCTGAAGAGGTTGCTTGTAGTGACCCGAGATCCGAGTACCGGAAAGGAACCTACGCGACTTGAATTTCGGCCCGCCACCCACGAGCCCGAAGACTCCGAAGGGTCAAAGGATGGTGTGAGGGTACGTAAGAAGCTAAAATAACTGTAGAGATATCACAATAAATAACTAAATGATGATGTAGAAAATTAAATGAATAACTAAACTGCTACAAGGTCCCTTTGTTTCTTGGTGTTATCATAAGCTATGACGGTAATAGTAGATGGTCGGATCTGACTATCTGGAATGCCGTACATCTTCAAAGTACTTGGGGGTAACACATTAATGGATGCCCTAGTGTCCACTAGACATTGTTTAACTGCCACCTTATTGATATCAATTGTGATGCACAAGGCATATTTCCTGGCTGGCTTCAGAGCTAGCTCATGTTCATGAAAAGTAATAGCCAGCTGACCATATGATGGTGTTAGAACTGATGTGATCTGTTCAGCTGGAATGTCTTCGTTTACCATCACTTTCTGTAAATATTCTTTCAAATCCTGTTGATGAGTGGTGGATCTCTTTATCAGTTCTAGGATGGAAATCCTCGCTGGGGTCTTGTCCAAGTTTTTTAACAAATCATACTGCGTACCAGGTATGGATTCCTGTTCCTGTGTGTGGGCTCTTGCTCCCATTGTGAAAATATGAGGTGGAACATCTATCCACTACGGAGCACCATAGTTTGCGAGGATCATGCCTCTGACGGGTTGTGGGTAGATGGAGGGTTGGTGGAAGAAGACGGTGTGTTAGGATCAACAGATGTTGGAGGAGTAGTTTTTATATGGGGCCTTGAAGGAGCAGGGGGTGCCTGAACAGCTGGGGGAGGTGCTGGCCGAATAAGGGGGGTCTGGATAAAAATGGAGGATTATTGGGTGGTGGCATGGTTCTTGTTGGTGGAGGATTAGTGATGGCGGGTGAACAAAGTGTGGGTGATGGGCGAATGAGGAGTGGCCTGGATGGTGCAAGTGAAGTGTTGATAATTGGAGGGGGAGTTTGTTGTGTCGTGGAAGGTGGTGGAGGGCGGATGAGGAGTGGCCCGAATGCTGTAAGTGAAGCATTGATAATTGAAGGGGGAATCTGTTGTGTCGCAGAAGGTGGTGGAGGGCAGAGGAGGAGTGGCCTGGATGGTAACGGTGCAGGATTAACGATGGTGGAGGGATTTTGGTTGATGATGCGTAGAAGGGGACAGATTGGTTGGTGAGAAGGTGTTGGAGCGAGAGGTGCTCGCAAAAGATGGGGTGGAGGGTGTGGAGTTTGATTTATGGCCCCGACAGAGGCGTTCTCTTCATGCCACCCTTGTCCTCTTTCCACTTCATGGAAGGAAGTAACAGGGTTTACTTGCTGGTTCAGGGGGTGTTCCGGCAACGGGTTGTGGACGATCCCCATGTCCGGTTGGGGTGCAGAAGCTTGTTGCTGTTGAGGAGGGGGTTGAACCTGTTGTTGAAGTAGCTGCTGAGCTTGTTGCTATCGAGGAGGTCTTCTAGCTTTCAAAGTGGCAATGAACTGTCTCATCTCGTCCCAATTAATACTACCCTGATCATTCAAATCATATATATAATCTTTAAAATGGAAGCAGTGGGTTATGCTGTGACCCAGCTGCCTATGGAAGACACAATAGCGTGAGGTATCAACATTTGGGGGCCAAATTGTTCTTTCTTTTGGCAAGGTGAGCAGGTTGGCGGCCATGAGAGTGTTAAAAATATCGGGAAGGCTTTCTGGCAGTGGAGGATATTCAACTCTCTTGGGACCCATGGGCCTTCTCGACTGTTGAGGATCATAGTTGGCTGGTGGGGGGACGTTATAGTATTGTTGGGGGACAAGGGGATTGTGGAGTACATTTTGGTTTGGTGGAGGAGGTGGGGGCCGAAAAGCTTGAGCAGGATGGGGAAAAAAGGGTTGTTGGTGGTGGAGAAAAGAGATTTGTTGTTGCGGTGGTCTAGGGTTGGATGAATGGCAGAAAGATGTAGGATTGCCAACTGCACCTACTTGCTCATTAGTCACAGTGCCCTCGGTTGTGGCGCCACTACTGTTAACATTAGTGCTCTTTCTGAACAACCTGGGTTTCTGTTCAAACATGCCCATGATGGGCGAATCCTTCATCTATATTTGTATGCATCAATCTCTCTCATAGAGCTCTTCCATAGTGCTTAATCTATTCATAGCCAAAATATGACGGAACTGTGGCGTAGAATTTGATATAATCATTTTAACTTGTTCCGCTTCTGACAGGGTGTCCTTCAATTCCACGAGGCGGCCTGGGATACAAGGGCCCCAATGCAGAAGAAAAAGGTGACCATCCACAGGAGCCCATTCGCCAGGACCCCACTATTCCTTGGCCTCGTCCTCCCCCTCTGAGGGACTATGCCCCTCGCCCCCAGGCTCTGGCCCCACTGCCCCAACAGCCCACCATTCCTGCCTGACCCCAACTTCCACCACTCCCGGCCTATTGTGATGACAAGGGAAAGGGCCGATGACTGGTGGAGCACCTCAGGGCACTAGGTCCCATCATGAGTGTTATAGGTGCGGATGAGTTGGTCATTATGCTGTTAGTTGTCCTACCCAATCTTCTTTGGTTATCGGGGATCCTTCGACAGGTGAGCCCGCACCTGGGATCATACCTGCCAGTTATGAGGCTGACCAGGAGCTCGCAAAGGAGTTTTTCAATGAGTTGATTGAGGATGAGCAATTAGATGTCCAGGGCATGTAGAGCCAGGATGATGTTCAGCTGGGTGTTGTTAGATGTATTTTGACCTAGCCGCAGGTGAGTGATGACTGGCGTCACACCACCATTTTTCACACCTTTTGTAGGCTGGGCGGGAAAGCCTGCAAGGTGATCATTGATAGCGGGAGCTGTATTAACGCTATCTCCACGGGTATTGTGACACGCTTAGGGTTGACCCCCATGGACCATCCCTCCCCTTATCGCATGTCTTGGGTGGGCTCCACTGCCATCCCGATCCGACTGCGATGTCGGGTGCCATTGTAGTTCCATACCTACCAGGATGAGATCTGGTGTGATGTATTGCTTATGGAGGTAGGCAATATTATCCTGAGACGGCCTTGGTTATTCGATCGGGATGCCACCCATCATGGATGGTCAAACACATGCACATTCGACCATAATGGCCATCAAATTACCCTTCATCCCTCCCCGCTAGGGAAGCCATCCGTCCGGGGTCCTATTGGGCCTAGCGCAGCTAGTCCTTCTAGTTCTAGGCCTAGTACCCCATCACCGGCATGGACCATGATCGTTCCTTCTAATGCCCCAACTTCAGATGACCCGACGCCTTGGAGGTTGGTGCTCGTCAGCCCCCGAGAATTCAAGCGAGATTTCGTTAGAGGGGATCCCATTTTTGCCATCGTAGTCTAAGAGGTGGTTAGAGAGGCGGAGAGCGATGTCCCATTTAATGTTGCTAATGTCCTTTGGGAGTTTGCTGATGTGTTTCCTGATGAGTTACCTAAGGGTCTCCAACCCATGAGGGACATTTAGCATGCCATCGACCTGATTCTGGGATCCTCATTGCCCAACTTGCCACATTATAGGATGAGTCCCGCCGATCAAGCTGAGCTTTAACGCCAGGTCGATGAGTTGTTAGGCAAAGGTTCATTGAGAGAGAGCATGAGTCCTTGTGCCATCCCTGCATTGCTTGCCCCTAAGAAGGATGGTACTTGGACGATGTGTGTTGACAGCCGTGCTATCAATAAGATCATGGTGAAGTATAGATTTCTCATTCCCTGCTAGGATGACATGCTTGATATGATGGCGAGAGCCACTGTGTTTTCTAAGATCGATCAAAAGAGTGGCTATCAACAAGTTCGGATCTAGCCTGGTGATGAGTGAAAGATAACCTTTAAGACCAAAGATGGTCTTTGTGAGTGGCTGGTCATGCCCTTTGGCTGACCAATGCTCCCAACACTTTTATGCGGTTGATGACCCACGTCCTTCAACCTTTGATTGGGATCTGTGTGGTAGTTTATTTTGATGACATTCTCATCTATAGCCACACATGGGAGGCTCACTTACACCATCTACGGTAGGTCTGTCTTATCTTGCGGAGAGAGAGCCTTTATGCCAACCCTAAGAAATGCGCTTTCATGACTAGTCAGGTCACCTTCTTGGGGTTGATCGTGTCTTGATGGGGACATCACCCACAGTTCCGTCTGGCTCGGCACCTCTCTCCCTCCTGGAGAAGGGTAGGGTGCAGCTTGGTGACTCGACGGGTCCGCCCCATCACATGGACTAGCTAGTGAGGCATCTTGGTGTATTCTTTTCTTTTATTGAGTCTATATGATGTAATTTTTCCTTTTCCCCGGTGCACCTATCCCCTTTCAGCTTCAACCCCGTGCAACCTCAACCCCGTGCAGACCATGCACGGACTTCATCATTTTGCACACACCAGCCCTGCACAAACATTGCACAAGTCTTGGCCCCCATGTGCATGGACCCTGCACTAACTTTGCCTTCATCTCTGCACAAACCTTGAGCGGCTGCATGGACTTTGCCCGCATGTGCATCGACTTCACTCCCATATACACTGACCTTCCTTCAGCCCTTGGCCCCACGTGCACAGACCTTGTCTACCTATGCACCGACCTAGCCTTCACCCTTCGCACGAGCCCAGCACACCTGCATAGACTTGCTTGGGCAAGCTCAGACTTGCTTGCACACCTACACGGACCCTGCTCACATGTCCACCCACTTGGCCTATAGCTACACGGACCCTGTCTGCACGTGCACGGACCATGCACAGACTTCTCCCCCTCCGCATGCACAAGCCGTGAACAAGCCCTGCGCGGACCTTGCATAGCCCCTGTCCCCCTGTGCACGGACCCTACACGGACCTTGTTCCCCTTTGCATTCATGCACTGACGTTGGCCATCACATGCATGGACCCTGCACTGACCTTAGTCTGCATGTGCACTGACTTTAGCCCATGTGCACTGACCTTAGTCTGTATGTGCATCGTCCTTAGTCCGCTTGTGCACTGACTTCAGCCTATGTACACTAACTTGGCCGGCATGTGCACTGACCTCACCAGCATATACACTGACCTTGCCCTTTGCATATTCCATAATTACACTGACTCTCCCTGCATATGCACTGACCTTAGCCTATGTATACAGACCTTCTTTCAGCCTTTGGCCCCATGTACACAGACTTCGTTCGCACATGCACGGACCTTGCACTGACCTTGCCCCTAGCATGCATGGACTCTACCCCTTCGCCCCAAAAGCTGCATCCGTGCATATGTACGGACTCTGTCCCGCAGCCTGAACATCTACACGGACTTCATCCGTTAACCCTGTGCATTCGCATGGACCCTGGCTAAAACCTGCACGGACTTTGTTCTTCAACCCCGTGCATATGCATGGACTTTGTTCTTCAACCCCGTGCACAACCTGCCAATCCCATGCACAACCTGCACGGGCTTTGTTCTTCAATCTCGTGCACAACCTGCACGGACTTTATTCTTCAACCCCGTGCACAACTTGCACGGACTTTGTTCTTCAACCCCATGCACAACTTGCACGGACTTTATTCTTCAACCCCGTGCATATGCACGGACTTTGTTCTTCAACCCCGTGCACAACCTGCACGGACTTTCTTCTTCAGCCCCGTGCATATGCACGGATCTCGTTCTTCAACCCCGTGCATATGCACGGACTTTGTCCAACCCTGCACAGACCTTGCCTTCACCCTTTGTAGGAACCCAACCCCGTGCATATGCATGGACTTTGTTCCTTGATCCCGTACATATGCACAGACTTACCCCAGAGCATGCACGAACTTGCTTGGAAACCTTGAATGGACTTTGTCCCTTTGCATCCAAAACCTGCACGGACTTGTCCCAATCTGCATGGACTTCATCCCAGAACGTGCACAGACCTCGTCCAGACGTGCACGGACCTTAACCCTTCATCCATCCCAACTAAAACCTGCACAGACTTTGCTCTTCCCTGGCACATCACTCCTTAAACCTTCACCGGTGCACCCTTTTTAGCCCTTCGCTGACATAGGCATTGAAGACCTTCCCCGACACACCGCTCCTTAAACCTTCACTGGTGCACCCTTTTTAGCCCCTCTCTGGCACGCCTAACTCCTGGCCTCTCTCCGGCACACCCTATACTCCTTCGCCGGTACACTCGCTAGCACCTAGCCTGGCACACTTCGCCCACCTCTTCACCGGCACACCCAACCCCTAGCCCTCTCCGGTACACTCCTAACGTCCTTTGCCGGCACACTCGTCCCCAGGCTCTCCCTAGTATGCCCAATCCACTTTCGCTAGCACACCCTCTGAGCGCTCAGCCAGCCTTCGCCGGCACACCCCTTTCTTGGCCTTTCAACGGCCCACTCCTCCAGAATAAAATACGGGTTACAAGAATAGGTGTGGTGTACATGAAAATAGGAAATAAAATAGGATAATTCATCAATTAACAGAAATAAATAATCTAACTACAACAGAGTCTAGTCTAACAGAAAGTACAGTCTAGGGCCGAGAACGTACCCAACACTGAGTGAACACTCGGCCCGGCGAGTTGGTAACTAAGAACCACCGCGCAGCGTCCTTGAATCTCGAGGAAGAACTATCACACTTGAAAATCAGGGGTGAGTCTCCTATCACTGGCTCAGTAGGGGTCCCGTGGAATCCCAACCGAAAACAACGGTGGTAGCGAAAAGTAACAACTACAACAAGAGAAACAACTACAGCAGGAGGAGCTACAACAACAATGGCGGAAAACTCGACTGTACACGAACTCTCCTAAAATTTGACGGCCGATAAAATCATGGCACTACAACTACTCCTACCGAAAAGGAGATCAACGCCCCGATCCCACACTTGGGGGACCAATAGACTACGAACCGTCCTAGCCACGCTACTAGGAAACGCCATGACACCTTTATCGTGGAGGTCTGTTCTCACACGAAGACCCACACTGAAACCACACGATCCAGAAACACGGTCACGACCTCACTGTCGTGGACTCTACGCCGGCTAGGAAAACCCTCGGTGACGTTCAACGGAAACTCTAGACCTCGACTTCGGGAAAACAACTGGAAACTACGCGCAAAAATCTCGTCTCGCAGACGAGGAATAGAACCTTGAGTCACGATAACTCACGTCACGTGACGGGAGTACCTGTCCACCAGAAGTAAGGCTGGATGCGTCCACTGACGACTTAGTCCGCAGCCTCAGGTGTCTCCCTACGAAGCCCCAGGCAGAGACTGAGACACCGTACAGTCATCAGGAATACAGAACAAGGACTAACTGGGATCGCGCTCGTTAGCGCGTGTCCACTGCCCCCAACTATGCGTGCACACACAGACCATCTGCTTTAGGTCTGGTCCTCTAGCTGATTTTCCCCCCAGTCGGACTCAGGCTGCAAAGGCAAGGGATCCTACGGTAACCAACCTAAAAATCGTCTCACTCGGGTCACGCTCTCCACCACTCCCAAGCGGGTCTGCACCCGCGTGCGCAGGAAATCTACGACTACTGGGAGCTCACAAAACGTGAACATTGAAAATCACGCACGCACTCATCTCGAGTAACGCGAAGTGACATGTGGCTCGCGACCACCAGATTCTAGACAGCCCACTAGACCTACTAAACCCAACGGTCCTTGAGTCACGAGACTCGTGTCAAGACTGTTGCACGTGACGACACAACGCCGTCAATATGGCCTAATCGCTAGGTCTGAAATCACAGTGACACGATTCTCAAGGTAGTTCACAGGTCGTCGAGTGGACCTCTCATCCATGGGACACACGAAAAATCTCTAGCCCCTGGTTGGTTAAATGGACTCACAGTCCAAGGCCACACACATGGCCCACTCGGGAATCACTTTTCTGGAGAAACCCACGTCATGCGGGGAGAGACCTACCGCACTCGTGCTGACTCACGACGACTCAATCTAACGCGAACACGAAAGCTCAGAACACACACGGGGTCACCTGGATCCCCAAGACTCACGGGCACGCTATCGAGATAATATAGTATCTCCGGACACCTAAAAATACGGTCATGGTCCCCATGGGGTGTCCGGGACACTCACAGGGTCATAGGTCGGTCATTGGTTCTCAACCGGACTGACCGGAGACCAACACAACGCAAAACGTACACGACGAGCTCGGAAAACCACCTAGCGGTCCTCTCTGGACCGCTAGGGATCCGGGTGATCTCCTCCGGATTGCAAGGCCCGGCCTAGCTGTCCAGCCAAGACCGTAAGGCACCTTCAACACGTGAATCGCAAACTGTCACACCTGGACCGCAAGGCTCTGCCTAGCGGTCTCCTAGAGACCGCTAGGCCCGGTGGCGGTCTATCGTGCGACCGCAAGGCACGAACCGACATAAGAGGACCCTAGCGGTCTTCACCTGACCGCTTAACCCCCTAGCGGTCCCTGGAACGACCGCTAGGTCATCCCGAGCCTGAAAATGGGCCTGGCTCTTCTCCTCTGAAGACGATCACTTTTTGGGGGTAGGTTAGCTCAGAACCTTGCCCATTAGAGGATGTCAGGTGCCTTCCCCGCCCACGTCCACGGCCTCTGCCACGACCGCGGTTTCGGAGTTCCGCATTACGACGGCGATATGTCGCCATAGTGATCCTGTCCCCGGTAGCGGGAGCGGTTGTAGTATCTCCTCTTGGTGTTTGCAAATTCTTGGGCGGAGGTATGGACACCATATTACATGATAAGTTTTTCAGCATTTGTTCTAACTTCTCTATGGTGAGTTATTCATCTTTATAAAAGATGGAAAGTACATTAGGAATAGGAAGCTTTTCGCCCTCCAGTGCTCGCTTGAGCATTTATTGGAGCCAGCTTTTGAGCCGAGTTTTTTGCTCTAGTTCTTCCCATGGAATATATTTATCTAGGGAAATAACTTTTGTGGACATGGAAGGAATGTACTCCTCGAGCTCATCAATCAACTTTTGCAGCTTTTGTAAAGGAGTTTGCTCCTTAGGGGTCTCCATCGCCGCAGCCTATTCGGCCTGTCGTTTCAACCTTCACTTTAAATTCTTCTTTTTATTCTTCTCTTGCCTTTTAGCTCACGCCAATTCAATGGGAGAAAGGACGTCCATTTTTGCAGGAGGCCCCAGCATTGAAGACATTGAGCCTGCCTTTCCCTTTCGGGGGTTGGGGGTGACCATACCTCTTCGGAGTCACATTAATCCAACCGGCCTCTTCTTCCTGCCCCTGAAACGTGGTATCAATTGCTTGATTGACTATCTCGGATGGCAATTCCTGAAATTCAGTGATGCAGAGGCCCAAGTTTCGAGGTGTTGAAGCCGCAGAGGACTCCTTGCCTGCCTGGATCGGCCCGAGGTTCAACTTGAGGGACTCTACTTTGGCTTTTCCATTGTGTCTTTGCTTGGAGGTAACTGTGGAATCTCCCTGCTGAGGCTTGCCTTCCTGGCTTCACTCAGGCTCCGCTTCGGGCTTTTGCTGTTGGGGGTCGCCTTTCGAGGTAGGGTTGGCCCTTGATTCAGGATCTCCCTTACGAGGTTTCTGAACCACCTTACTTGTGCATGCCACAGGTGACATTTGACCCGAACCTCCAGGGGTTGATGAGATGGCACCTTACTCTTCCACCCAAAAGGACGCCAAGAAGCCGCCAGGTGTCCTCCTTTGAGAAAGGTAAGGACTTTAAATCCCCCCATGACTGTCAATTAAAGCACTTGGTTGCAGAGTGATCTCGACTGAGTGTGTCCTTCTCCTCACCCGACTTAGGGGATTCCCGAGAGGTTGATGCATGAATGACATTTACCAAGAAAAATGATTGGTCCCACAAGGGAGACCTCGAGGGCCCACGGAGAGGATGCTCTATGACGGGTGATCAAATATTCCGCGATATCTTTGAAGGCAGAACAGTCATAGATGACATGGCCCATGACGCGAAGGTACAGGTAATAACCATGCTGGTGCTTTATGTTTGTGCCCGAATCATTGTCCGATGTAGGGAACTGCATCAAACCCTCTCTTCGGCAAATATGAAATATTTCCAAAATTTTATACCGAGGGAAGGAGTATAACTTTTGCGAAATTTCAATGGCAGATGAGCCTGCTAAATCTTCAGACAACCAGCCTCCAGATCTTGGCGACCTTCGAGATTCTACTGTGACTTCTGAGTTGCGGGTAGAGGCTAGGACAGACTCTCCTATCGAAGGTATCGAGGAGAGCGCCGACAATCGGTCATCAATGCGCTTCAAAAGTTACAACAAGCTCTGCTGATTGTGCCGCAATTGTCTGACCACCTTTTTATTTTTTCGAACAGTCTTCCGAATAGCTAGGCATTCAGACATTAAGAGGGATGTGCCCCTTTGTGAAACTTCTTGTGGCCCAATGGGAAGGATCGGCTGAAGCTCGTTAACCATAAACCTCACCTAGCCCTTTCCCGAGGCTTTATGAATGACATTTACTGAGAAGTTTAATTATTCCCGCATGTGAGGCCGAGGAGGGCATCCTTCGACATAGCCTTGATTTAAAATTTGCTCGGCAGCTTCTATACTATGCACAAAAATTGGGGTCTTACAGGCAGGGATAGCCTGCAAGGCATAGCCTTCTACAGCTACCCTAGCTTCTCAGACGACTATTAGAGGCAGTGACAGTTTCCCAATGTTGAGTGCCTGGGGTACTTTGGCAGGGCAGAGCAATCACGAGTCAGAGTTAGGCCGCTGGGGCCTGCTTCTTGGGACTTGCATGGTCACCATCGCACTGAGACAGAAGGGACCGCTGGACTGGTGCTGGAGTCGGCAGGCTTGCAATATGCTGGAGAGGGATATGATGATCACAGCATGCTGGATGGAGTTATGACGCAGATTGTCACGAGTTGGTACGATCGCCGGGCCATGATTCCGTCGCACTACTACCGCTAGGGTGCTCTTGAGTGACTGATGGGGGTTATCCATCACTATCGAGTGCTGTTGGACCGGGACGGGATCAGGTACGTGGTGACCGCCGCCTTGTATGCGTACCCATGCTACACCGGGCTTTTGTAGCGGCTAATGGAGCGCTTTAATCGCTGTTGGAATAGGGTGGCTACTGTAGAGGGAGAGACCTCACTGGACTTGTGGTCTCTATTCCGGATCTCCGGGTTGCCGGTCAGCGGCGAGGGATACGAGGAGGTAGTGCTTGACGACCTCCATCGAAGCCACAATGACGGACAGGGGAGGTATCGAATACGTTACAGCTATCGGTATCTCATGAAGATCTAGAGGGACCTGGCCCTGGCAGGGAGAGAGAGAGTGACATAGACTCTGAGGGTGCCACTGAATGTATGGGTCTGTCATTTCTACAACGGGCCATTCTGCTTTTACCAAGAGTTTGCCAGGGACCAGACTCCCTAGGAGGAGTACACAGAGGTGGAGCTTTGCTTCAGGACCTGCACCAGGTACATTTACACTCCACAGGATGGGTGGAACCCCCACGGTCTGCCAGATGTGACACACCTCACCGCCTATTTGGCATACTGGTTGGAGACATTCGTGGTTCCGCACGGAGAGGATGGTTTGCTGAGAGCCAAGCTGCTGTGGTTGGCTTGTTTGCTGGCTGAGGGGAGACAGTTGGCCTTGGCTCCTGCTACACTGGCCAACATCTACCAAGGACAGGGAGTTCTGGCGGCACACCCAGCACCGAGGGAGAGGAGCATACTCTTGCCGACCCATTACCTCAGCGTGTGGGCCAGACTGCTGTTTTTAGGACTGGTGACGCGAGGGATAGTAACGAACCCAGTGGCACCACTTTTGTTTAGCTTCCCCGGATAGCCTGACGGGGACGCAGAGGCACAACTAGAGGGGGCTAGGAGAGCCCTTTGCTACTTGCCCGCCCGGGGCGAGGAGGGACTACCATTTGACAGTGCCACGAGGGACTCCCACCTTTTTCTGGGACCTTCAGGTGGAGGGGCGACCAATGTGCACCCTGTTTAGGAGGTGGCAGATGTCGGGCTGCGGACGGAGTGGATACGGAGAACCCGGTCAGCGGTGTTGACATTACACCGATCAGCGACAAGTTCCTTGGAGTCATACTATCCACACCGGTTTGCAAGGAACTTTGGGTACGACCAGGGGATCTCGCCGAATCGGGAGTTCCCTTTGGGAGGCAGGCAGTACCGAGGTAGGGACACCCACTTGCTCATGGTGGCATGGTGGGACTTCTACAGTCGTCGGGAGCTAGAGCAGTTCTCGATGCCGGGACAGGGACGCTGAGGGAGGTTCGACGTTCATTATGCCAGGTGGTGGTTCGAGCACAGCCACCTGTATCGACAGAAGGCCTCCGCAATCTGAAAGGTGGAGGAGAGCCACTTGTTGAGGGAGGATCTGCCTCCTATTGCACTGGATGAGGGGTACTTGAGGACCTGTGTGGCTCGAATCTACTGAGAGATTGAGCGAGTCATGGAGCGGTGGCCTCGGAGTGGCCAGAGTTCGACCTCTGGGAGCTGGAGCAATGGAGGGGCACAGAAGCCCCTGAGACAGGTGTCAGTGGGAGTGACGGTGACAGGAGGGAAGGTGTCCCGGTCAAGGGCACCTAAGGCCTGGTGGGCCCAGTTCTTGGCCGACTGTGACTTTCAGAGGCTAGCTCTGGTGAAAACTCGAAAGGGCGGTAGAGCTGGTAAAGAGAAAAAAAATAAAATACTTCTCTTTCTCTACTCCTCACCGATAGGGGCCATCGATTCTAACATTCTGTCGATGGCTATCTCTAGATCACTCCACAGAAAGGGCGACCACTACTCCCTCAACGGCTGGACAATGCCCAGCTCCAGCCCCAATCCTCAGTCCCAGCCTCGTGGCCTCAACGCGTCCACAGGTCGGCCACCCAGCTCCAGTTCTAGTCCTCAGTTCTAGCCCTGTGGCTTCAACGCCTTCCCAGGCTAGCCACCCAACTCCAGTACCAATTGCCAGCTCCAGCAATGTGGCTTCAACGCCTTTACGGGCCAACCACCTAGTTCTAGTACCAACCTCCAGTCCCAGCACCGTGGCTTCAACGCCTTTATAGACCAACCGCCCAGTTCCAGTCCCAGCTCCTAATTCTAGTATCATGGCTACAACACCTCTATAGACCAACCACTCAGCCCCAGCCCCAGTCCCAGTGCCAGTACAGCAATCCAGTCATCACACTTTCGTGAGCCAGTTACGCAGACCCAGCGCCAACATCCAACTCCCGCATTTCAACTACCATCCCCTCATGGAGTAGTTGGCCAGTCCCAGCCCCCAGTTCTGGCCTTTGGCCGTCATGCCTCTCAGGTACATTCAACCATCACAACCTCAGCTTCTCAGCCTAATGTAAACCACATTTTCGGCTAACAACATGAAGACAACTAACACCTCACGCGTCAGCCTATGACCGACGCGTCCCAGAACCAGCCCTCAGTCTTAACCTCGTAGGTCGCCATATCGTGGTAAGTCTACACTAACCCTATACAACAAGGGCTTTCCTCTTCAGAGGACTAGCCCCCAGCATTTGGCCTATGCCCCTACTTCCCGGTCTCCAGCCCCCAGTTCCCAGTACCCAAAGTCCAGTCACACTGTCCCTCAAGCCTAGTTCTCTACGTCAATGCCCCCCAAACTGGGTGAACCTGACCTGTTACACCCTGTACAAATACGTGGTAGGGGGGAATCAAGCAGACTAACAGTAAGTGGTCGCAGTCCCCTGCATTCAACACTATTCCATGGAACAAGAAGTGGGACAACTCACCAAGTAACAATATTAAAATCCAGAATTTGTCATTAGGTACTCTATAAAAGGGGAGCCTAAGACATGCCCTTGGGGTAGAAAAAATGTACAATCTAAATAACAAAAAAGGGAGGGGAAAGTGATACAATCACAGCCTAGCCTCGCTCCCCTCCAGCTCCGCTAAGCGGGACTCCGTGGCAGCCAGTTCCGCCTTCAAGGCCGACGCAAGTTGCACGCTCACCTCGGCACTCGTCTCAGCAGTCTTCCACTCGACCCTAGCGAGCTCCATGTCTCGCCGCTACTCCTCCAGGGCCTTCGCCAAAGCCTCGACTCTACTCTTCGTGTCTCTCAACCGAGCAGTGCGGTCCTGGGCAATTGACATAGTCGTGTCAGCGCACCTCTCTCGCTCGGCAGCTGCCAGTGCAAGCTGAGCCCGCTGCTCCCCCAGCTCTCGGATGGCCGCCAGTCGCCGAGCCCTCTACCCCTGGGCCTCTAGAAACCACAGGTACTCCACCCAAATGTTAGCCAAGCTAGACATCCAAAGTTTGTATGGGAACCCGAGGCCATGGTAGCCCTGGGTGCACTCCCTCAACCACTGTTGGAGCTCCTCCAGAGAAGGCAGGGGGTCACCTCCTGCATAACCTCGAGCTCCCTGGAGCAAGGCCGCACCCACGCTGGCGTCCAGCAGCAGCTCCGGTGGTGAAATAGACGTAGGCCACTCGATCCCCAGCTCCAAGGAGGAGTGGCCTACCTCAACCAGCACACCAGAAGGACATGGGCAATCCCCACCAAACACAGAACGGGTTAGCAACGTTCAGGGCTTCCCTGTGACAAGACAAGGTGAAAAACCTGATAAAGGTCCTAACTCTCACTATGCCTATAATACCCCCGCTCGAGGTCGGTGAGTGTCACGCCCCGAGCCAGCGGAAGATAGAACTCGGATGTGGCGTGACGATGTCTATAAAAAAGATATTTTACGAAATAAAAAGATTAAAAAAAACAAAGCGGTGAATGAGGTGAGAAATTGTTAAATCAGACGACCTCGGATTTTTGTCCCGCATCAGTTTGGTATCAGAGCGGGTTACCCGCTTGTTCTCACAAGTTCGGTCCTTGGTGAAGTCTGCTCCGCCGAGAAAGGAAAATTTGAAGCTTTGGATGCATCGTCCCTGAGACGGGGACGGGTGTGAAACCCCATTTGAAGCTTTAGGTCCGTCCACCTCTGCCGTTCGTCTTTGCCTCCACCGACACTGCTACCGCCAGATCTTGACGAAGTCTACTCAGTCGAGAAGGGAGAGTCTGAAGCCTTGGGTGCATCGTCCTTGGGATGAGGACGGGTGTGAAGCCCCATCCGAAGTTTTAGATCCGGCCTTCTCTGCCGACCGTCTTCGCCTCCACTGACGCCGCTGCCATGAGGGTTCTGCAATTCGAGGTTCGAGGTCGAACCTCCTCCAAGCGGAGGGGTTTGACGAGGATCGTAAGCAACAAGGGCATTTATCAAATTATATCTACTTTGAGTATTTTCTTTTAAAATGGTCACAATAGTGAGTCTATTTGTGTAATTTCTTTTTTTTAAGACATCACTATCATGTAATAGTAGTGAGTGTTCCCAACCTTCCACGTTAGGTGTTGTTAGTCATAAAGAAGTGTTAGGTGTTGAAAGTTAAGTGTTAGGTGAGGTTTGATATTAATTATCGTGAGTGAAGTTTGAATAAGTTGATCATGTGAGAGTCTATATAAGAGTCTGTCATTACATGTTTAGGGACAGAATGAAGTAATGAAGAATTTTGAAAATCAACCCATGAGAGGTGTGATGCCTTGATGCCTTTGTTCTTCTCCGAGAAGGAGATGGGGTGAGAAGCCCAGGGTGCGATGCCCTTTTCCTATCCACCGTACCACACCCACACCCCACCTGTGCTCCCTTGCTCCCCCCCCCAACTATACAAGCTGCAAGCTTCATCATCCTCGCTCCCTCACCTGCCGACGGCCAACCACCCCTTTCCTCTCCCTTGGGCAGGCTGGCCCCTCCCCCTACACCCAGGCCCGCCTCCGTCCAGCCGCACTGTGCACTCAGGCCGAGCTCACCATCATCCCCACCTACAAGAAGCGACACACCCCCATCAGCATCGCTAGCCCCAACCACCACCACCACCGCTGCCCCACTCCCTTGGCTAACCCATACGCATGGTCCCTCACACCTGCAAGGCGGTAACAGCAAGAAGGTCCTCCGCCGGTAACTGTGGCCACCGCTCTGCCAACCTCGGCCGCCCTGCCCATCACCAGCCATGCCAACCCCATCGTCGCACTCATTCCCCACTCCGCCATGCGGAGCCAAAACAGGGCCGTCGGCCACTCTCCGTGGAGCAGCCAGGTAGCCCACGCTTCTCCTGCGCCCACCCGCCGACCGGTGCCGCCTGCCATCACGTCCAATACGCCACTCCCTCGCACGCAACATCTCCAGTGCCACCTCCCTCG
Source organism: Amorphophallus titanum (assembly GCA_024336825.1). Classification (NCBI taxonomy): domain Eukaryota; kingdom Viridiplantae; phylum Streptophyta; class Magnoliopsida; order Alismatales; family Araceae; genus Amorphophallus; species Amorphophallus titanum. The sequence continues at coordinate 3,718,335 of JANBPO010001714.1, read as the reverse complement.
TCTCCTACCACGGCCATGCATGAGACGTCGCGGTGCCCACACCGGACAGGTTTCCCCCCGGCAACCATGCTCCCATCGCCTCCGCCATCCAGGTTCACCTGCACACGGGTCACCATGGGTGCTGCCACCTTGCACCATCGGTGACGCGAACACGGGACCACCGTGTCCCTGCCAGCTTGGGCACCCCTGCAGGCATCCAGCCCTCGGAGCATGCTGGCCTGCACGGCCTCGGATCCGTCGCCACTGTCGCGAGCTCCCCTGTCGGTCGCCGTCGACTGTTCCCAGCCACTCGCCGCCGTCGCGCCCGGGCCCCTCTCAATGGGCAGCCGCTGCTCGCTTCAGCCTCCCCTCTGAGCCAGACCATCACACCGCCATCGTCCCCCCACCCTCAGTCTCGCAAAACCTCCGCAGAGCTACCTGGCCATTCCCCCCATTGCTCCTCCCAAACTCCACCGCCACGCCCCATCCCCGCCAGAGAACCCAAACCACGCCCAACCCCATCACCATGCACGCCCGCGCCCCACTCCCTCCCTCACGGACCCCCCCCCTTCACTGTTCGTGCCCTTTCCCCCTCTCCTCTTCGACGGAGACCTGATCACGTGGCCACTCCTCCATGCAACATGCAGCAGCCGTAGCCCCTCCTCCTGCTACCCATGCCCATACCCCACTCCATATATGCAACTTTTGCCCACCCACCGTGGACCCTCCCCAGCCATGCACCCCACCACCTGCCACTCCCCCTCCCGGCCGCACTGCTGTGAACCCATCCCCCTTGCCATCTAACAGACGCCCCACTCCTCCCCCCCCTCGTCAGCGGCAACACTGCACCCTGCAGTCCCCGGCTGTCGACCGTCCGCACGCCCCCAGTCGCCACTGACCGCCGCTGTGAGTCCACTGCCGCTGCCGCATCCTGCCAATGCCCCCGTGTGACCGCCATCGACACTTTCTCGATCACCTTTCTCTTTCCCCTCCCTCATTCCGGTTCTCTCTCTCTTCCCTTCCGCTCTCTCTCTAACCCGCGGCGAACCACCTTCCCCGCCATCTCTCTCTAAGGTATTTGATAAAAAAAATGAAACCTCATCCCTCTCCGTGACTCTCTCTCTCTAACCGGTTTTCTCTCTCTCTCTATCTCTCTCTCTGCGGCCTCTCTCTCTACGGGAGGGATGTGACCTCTTTCTCTCTCTCTACTGGATGTGCATGTGACATATAAAAAAAAAAGAGATCAGTTTCCTCTGAAAGTTGAGCAGTTGGTGGAAGGACAATAAATCTGAAGTTCAAAAATCCCATCGATCCTTCGACTCCCGTCCAGCCACCGCAGATCTTAGGGATCGTAGAGGGACCTCCCACCAACGTCCCAGCCAACCGTTGTTGCCAGAAGATGATCGAAAGCCGCTGTCCCAAGTGCTGCATGTGCTTGTTGTCCAGTATATCAGAATAGTACAAATCCAGACCAGCAGCCCATCTCCGCCTCGGAAGCCCCTCCAGCTTGCTGCCCGTCAACCTAAGATCAGCGCTCCTAGATTACTATTGTAGCCCTTTACCCCCCTGTGAAGAGTGGGCCATAAATTCAATGTTGTAATTATTTATATTTACTATACTGGGAGTTACGCATCTTGGCCGGAAAGTCTTCCCCACGCCTGGAGCGTGGACGTATGTTCTCACTCCTTTCTTTGTCACGATGCTTATTTTGTATATGTTTGAATGCCGCTACTTGAGTGATAGGATTCTAGCTTGATATACTATTTGATCACCGCTATGAGAGAAAGAGTGTGACCCATCCCGTGACTCAACCCGAGCACGTGAAAAGAGTCAACCACCCTTGACTCTACGCCGATTTCTCAACCACGCAAATCCCGCGACTTGTGAGTTTGCATTTCTGTTGAAAGGCATATACCACGTAGGGGCTCTTGGTGTCGTGTCTAGTTACCTTTATTGTTCACATCATTACTGGTCGCGTCGTCCAATGAGTTGTGTCATCACCTAGAGTACCAGGTTTGCATCAAATTGGTCTCGAGTCTCATATCGCATGAGTTGGGTCTTCGGATCAATACCTCCGCCACGTACTGGATATTGGTTAAGTCTAGGTTCATCATTTTACATTGGTCTGTGCACTCCAGTCTTTGTGTCTACATGTCCATCATGTAGTCTCCCCTTCCCCAGTTTCCCATGGATTCCCAATCGCCCAGGCCATATGAATGGTGGCATAGCACCCGTGGGTGGGGAAGCCAACCACCCCACTTCCGTAGGCCCAAAGCCTCAGACTTTTATGGCTCCAAGGTCCCAAATGACTACCTACATTGGGAAGTCGCCATGGACAAATATTTTGATTGTTACCCCATGTCCGAGGCCATGCAATTCTCTTTTGCCAAAGAGAGGCTTCTTTACAAAGCTGTCGAGAACTGGAGAAGCGTTGAATACTTGAGAAAAATTAGGAGGCAATGGCCCATCGAGTCATGGTGGAAAATGAAGAAGGGGCTTAGAAGGATCTACCCGCCCCACCCAGCCACCTCCACTAGACCCCACCCTGTCACCTCCCATCAGAAAGGTCACAGTCGGAGGCCAAGGGTCCCGCACATAGATGAGCCTAGACCCAAGACTAGGCCGAGTGATTATGAGCACATCCACCATGAAGCCCCCACCCCAAGTCCCACCTTTTCCGAACTCTTGCAAATCTTTTCGGATCAGGTGGATAGGATGTGCGCTCAAATTGACGGACTCCTGTCGGAACCTAAGGAAGTCGTAGCCAGTAGTCCCAACCCAGTGCCACCTACGGAGTCCCCAGGTCCTCTCACCATCATAGAGGATGTCCTCTCCCCATCCGAGGGAGATGTTTTACCTCAACCTTCACCCTTCGAACATCCCGAGCCATACTTACTTCTAAAGGGTGTGCTAATCATCAAAGAGCCACTACGTAGCTGGCTTAAGAAGGGCTTGGTCCCTAAAGCACCTTGCTACCCATCCATGGACCCTACACTACAAGTAGTGCCCGTCAACTCATTCCACACAACGTTCCAATCTTGTCACCATGTTGATACATTGGAAGACCTTATTAAAGGATTAGACTGACAGTTGAAGTTGACGCATGGAGACATGTTAAAATTGACATTAGCATTAGTGAATCTCATGTCACCATATAATGCCCCAAGTGGATTCTATCTTAGAATTGAATAAGATGAGTATCGGCACCGGGTCGGCCCTAGGTTTGGTTTAGCTCCACCACTTTGGGAGACCCTCTGGCCTTGCTGGCCCTCTACCAGTAAGGGACCAGCCCCACATCCTCCCCTCGGCATCGCCGAGTCATCCACTGGTTCGGGTGAGTGCCGTGTGAGTTGGCCTCCGTCTTCGGCCCATTCGGGTTGCGTCAGTGCTTGCTTACTTACGTCCTAGGTTGTGTCACATCACAGTTCCACCTCTTTCCTTGGCCAGAGCCTTGCTCTGACGGTCGCCTCTTATCCCCCTCCCGACCCGAGCCCATCGTGTTACGGCAAGCGCTGAGGACTTCCTCGCACTCTGCGTGACATAGGGCCAGGGTCACTAGCTTGGCGAGAGGGGTTGGGGGATGAAGGACCAACTTGCGCTAGAGGTTCTTGTCATGGGTGCCCCCGGTCAGCGCGGTAATGGCCGAGGCAACATCCATGCGAGGGATACATAGGGCTTCCGATTTAAATCGGTTAATGTAGGCCCGAAGTTTCTCACCCTATTCCTATTTAAGGCTAATAGTCCCGCTACTGACGGGGGGGACCACTGCTGGCAAAGCATTCCTTGAACACTCGCCTGAATTACCGAAAATCAAGGATGCTGTCGGGGGCAAGGGCTCAGAACCAAGCCTGACTGCCTTAGACCAGGGTGGCCATGGACGCTCGACACTTGATGGCGTCTGATGCACCATGTAGGGTCATTAGGGCGTCAAAGTTGTCGTAGTGGTCAGCTGGGTCTCCCTGGCCGTCGTATGACTTGAAAGTTGGAAGTGAGATCCTGGAGGAGATCTCGGCCTTCAAAACATGGTCGAAGAATGGGGATTGCTTATCATCCTCCACAGTAGAGGTCTTCTATAGAGCGTAGAGGGCGCGCTCTTGTTCTGCAAAACACCTCTCGAAGTCTCACAGTCGGAGGGACAGCTCCGGTTGTCATTGGGCCGAGGGGCTATGGGGGTGCTCCTACAGGCTACCCCAGCGCCGCTCGAGGGCATCGGTCTCTGGGAACGACCGATGTGCTCCAGACTTCCCCCCACCCCTTAGGGTGGAGGAGGCCTCTTGCTCTTGGGAAGGGGCATACGATGTCCCTCTTGACTGGTTGCGGATGAGCTGCCGCCCCCAGAGGCTGAAATGACCCCCAGCGGTTTGCAGGGAGGCATTCCCACAGGGGGGGTCTCCTGGGGGAGTCGCGACTTCTCTTACCTAGCCGCCTGGGTCCTCATTAGATCTATAAGGATGTCTAGTTTGGCATTGAGGGTTTGGAGAGCGTCTGCACTCCCGTTGGGGGGTTGCCCCCCCGCCACAGATGGGGGCAGCTCATCAGCTTGGTCACTGGTGTTAGAGGGGGCATTCCCCATGGGATGGGAAGGTGCGCCTTCCTCCATCCCCACAGCCTTTCCCTCATCACCGGTGATTCTCCTGCTGGAGCTTCTTCGCACCATGTTGGCTCTTTGTTTGTTTCCCACAGACGGCGCCAGATGAAGAGGGGTGATCTCGCATGCTTCCTGAGCTGAGAAGGATGACCACGAATGTGAGAACCGCAAGAAGTGAAATAGATCAGAGGTGCCCAGGGATGGCTTCCCACGAAAAACCCTTCGATGCTTAAGTCAGCAAATCAGATAGAGCTCTGGTACGAAGTAAAGGGGTAGGAGGAGATGGGGGCGCGAGATCCTTCTCCACTAAGAGGTGAAGTGGTTCTTGCTCAGGGTTGGTGTTGCTTAGTTTCACTTACCTTCCGTAAGAAAGCTTCCCTGGTTTATATAGCGACTCGTTGAATGAGGGAGTCCCGTGAGCCGAGGAATTTGAGGGGGGGTTATGTCCTCATCATGGACTCTTTATAGCACGAGGACTCTTTATCTCCCTTATCCCCTTGATCTCCCTATTTTGAAGGGCACGTAACGGTCGCACGGATAAGCTTTCATCAGTCGGTCTGAGCATGGGCACTAGCTCAAGGGGGCCTCCCGAGCGATGGGCGTACGGCTCTGACGGGGAGCATTAGGTTCTCGAAGGGACCTTCCCAATCGATCTGACGCTCGGACTAAAGAGTCAACACCTTCTCCGAAGGCCGCATTACGCAATTAAAATCACCTCCAACCACCTAGGGCACCGAAACAGAAGCAGCCAGGGTAATTAATTCATTAAAAAGATCCAATCTGTGAGCAACATTGCAAGAAGCATATACAAAAGAGAAACAAGCAATAGTGTCAGCACCCCTCTTGAGACCCAAAGAGATTTGCTGAGTGGAAGAAGAGATGACCTCCAAATTACAGCTCTCATGCCAAAAAACCCAGATCCTAGAGTCATTGAGAGAGTTGACTGTGAACCTTTGCAATTTGATGAACCTACCCAGTTTGGAGGCTTTACCAGCATCCAACATAGGCTCACTTATAGCTACCAAGGAAACTTTATTACTATATACCAAACTTCTTAAGCTTCACCGGGAGCTAGGATTACCCACTCCTCTAATATTCCAGATTAGGATAGGACTAATCATTGAGTATCTTGCCGGAGGTCACCCACCGATCTAGCTTTAGACCGTGTTATCATTCCCCCTACCTTAGGGAAGCATCCTTCAGGATCATCCTTTCCTTTGTCCTCAACTTGCAAAATCAAATTATCTAGCTTGGCCTTATCCGCAATAGAATTGCCCACTTGTGATAATTTTTGTAAATCAATGAGCTCCTCAGCCCCTAATTGATGAAGATGTCGACATTCAACAGAAACATCCTCAGCTCCCACTCGATCCAACTTAGTAATTGGCCTTCCCCCATAAGAGCACTGGGCTTCACAATTATCATACTGAGAACGACGGCTCGGTTGTCCACCATCCTGAGCAGCAGACACATTTTGGTTTGAAAGGAGCTCCACTCCGACATCAGCACAATGGAGAAAGCACTCTCCTGGTTGTCCACCGTCAGGACTATGCTCATAATTGCAGCCATCCAGGGGCGCTAAGGACCTAGAAGGTTCTGTATTATTGTAATCTTCCAAAGGATCATTAGCTAGCTTACCACAACTGGGCTGGTCCCAGATTCCATAATCTTCCCCTTGACATTGAATTGTAGAGTCAATGCCATCTCCTTCTTCCAATAATCGAAGAGCAGAGAATCTATTCTCCTGAGAGGACAAAAGTCGAGCAGGTTGTAGATCCACTTGACACGGCCGATAGAACTCCTTGGGACCCCTATTAAAATTCTTTTGCAGAGGGGGAGGACGGCTGGCTCTGTTGTGAATCTTCCTATAGCTGTTGACATCATGCCCAATTTTATGACAATTACTGCAGAGATGAGGCACTCGGTGGTAGCTAACAGCCTGCCAAAATCCTTGTCCATCCAGATCAATCCACAGTCGCTCATTGCGCTTGGCAGCTAAATCAATTTCAACACAGACCAAGGCTTCAGTCGTATCAGTCAGGGCAAGAGTTCGCTCATGGATGCGGAGAACTTTTCCAAAATTACCAGCAATCGAACGCACACAATCTTCATGATATAGATTGACTGGAAGAGCCAAAAAATTGATCCAGACTGGAGCCATTGGGGGATCCGAGTCAAAATCAAAATCCAGAGTCCATCGAAAAAACCGGAACAGAAATCCCTTCACATAAAGGTTCTTCTACATCAGCAGCTTCAGGACATCATCCTCACACTCAAAATGCAAGAGCAGGTGCCGTGGGTTTAACCTACTAATAATAAATCTGAGTGGAGAGACAGCCTCTGCATCAGGCAGCTTTTTATTTCCGGAATCGCCGGCCTCCCATATGAACATTTGGCCACCAAGACGAGGGAGAGGGAATGCAACGAAGCTTGAACATCTTCCTTCGAGAAGAACACAGCTGGTTCGCCCTGATCAGTAAACCCCGGGGCCTTCACCGGAATGGAAACCTTCTCTTTCCTTGAGGACTCAACAAGGACTTGAGCAAATGAACGACGAAAGTTAGGTAGAGGAAGAACTGGGATCGCTGGAGTGGAAGGAGCCGGGGCTGAGGACGGCGGGGGTTCCCCCACCGCCACCTCCATCGCCGGAGCGGAGAGGGGGTTTCCGGTCTCTACAAACAAATGTGTGTTTATTTAGTTTTATTCGGTTTGTAATTTAGATTGTAAGAGGGGTTTATTTGCCCTGGCTGCACCAGAACAGAGTGGTTCCATCCACCCTGCACCAATGCATAAAATACCCTTGTGAGGGGAAAGAAGTTAGGATCTTCACTGACCTCCACCCGTTTGAGGTGTTCGAGTGTCACTTGTTAGATGTCAAACTGTACCTGGATGAGGCGAAGCAGGCTCCGTGAGTCACCCGTGACAAAGGGAAGAAGAAGATGAAGTCAGAGTGCTGGTTCCCACCGCCACCTCCAGGCTATATGCCCCCCCCCACATGTGCCATTCGTCATGGAGGAAGGGACGTTTAGGGCACTCCCCCTTGATATCTATCCTACACTGGGGGTGCCCCATCTCAAAGACTTACTCGAAGATGTCGAAGTACCGCCGAGAATCACTAAATCGATAGCGGGATTCAACTGCCAAGTAGCCGAACAGTTGCGGACCTTTGAAGTCCTGAACACTGATGGGCCACCTACCATTTTCTACGTGGCCGATGAACAGCCCGTCAGAGGAGACAATGATTGTCAATTCCCTGACGACCTTCATGACCCCCATGTCCCGATCTCGGGACTCCCCTATATGGCCAAGCGTGCGGCCGAAGTGGTCAGAAAATAGAGGATTCCCCTCTACCGGCCCTCCAGCTGGAAGAGAATGTTTGAACAAGTGTGGAACCCGCCAAACCTGGACCAGAGGCTCCTGCAAATCACCAGGCACCCAGGACTGGGTTTCTCAATAGAAGATTATTACGAGGTCGACATGATATCAGCCCCAGTTTCACTCGGCAGGGACTCCGTCTGAGCCGCCGCCCTACAAGAAGCCCGCCGCCAGAAGCAACCCATGTGGTCGCCGGAGCAAGCACAGGACGAAGAGATCTTCCTCTGGGACCCCCTTCGCCAAGGACGCGCGAGAAGAACCTCCTCTTCTTCTGAGGGATCAGCTTCGGGGAGCCATGCCACCAAGGCCCCTTCACCTCCGCCTGTCAGCCAGGCAAGCAACGGCGACTCGGGTCAGACTCCAGGCTCGCTTCGGCACGATCCTGTTCTGTTCGCTTTGTATCGCCAGCAGCAGCAGGAGATTGAAACGCTAAAGGCACAACTAGCCGAATTAGCTGCACGGGTGATGAACTTGGCCCAGGATTTCCTCCGCTCGTGGGGTGAAGGCGTGGCTTGGTCCCAAACTGCTAGCCCTGATACATCCGTACAGTCGGCAAGAGGAGCAAAGAACACGGCTAGCCCCACAGCCGAAAAACCAACCGGGCAAGGCCTTACGCTTCAAGAGAAGCTGCAGAAGCCTTATTCCTTCCCGAAAGAGAAGACCAGGGGCATCTTCGATTGGGCCTGCCACTACGGCAAGGTGTCGCTCCCAAGGGCCAAGAGGCCTCAAGATGCCCGGCGACGCGGTGACCCATCGTTCTGCCCTTATCACCAGATATTCGGGCATCCTATTGAAGACTGCTATGCCTTCAAGGACATAGCTCAAGATTTGATTGATAGGGACGAGCTAAGGATGGGAGACTATGTAGTGGTCCTGCCACGTCCCCACGTGACAGGCGGCCCTACGAGAGGAGTTTATACCATGTCCATCTAGTATCAGAGCCATGAAAATGCGACGACCTTGGCGCCAAGCGAAGCTGTCTATGATGACTATCTGGAGGACCCCAGGGAGATCTCATACCCTCCCGCGTTGCCAGGCCCCACATGCCCAACGGTTACAACTCCGCAGCAATGCGAAGTGGATGCCACTCCGGCACCAGGCCTGGATGAACCAGAAGAGGCCTTCGACGTTCTCGAAGTCGAGGATGGCGAAGATCAAGACTTTGTCGACTTGCTGCCGGCCCCACCGGAGCTTGAAGATGGCGGTCAGGCCACTGTCGACGAGCTAATCGAAGTCAACCTTGGCACGGAGGATGACCACATGCCGACTTTCCTAAGCGCCCTCACGACTCCTTCGGAAAGGGAAGAATACATCAAACTATTACAAGAGTTCCGCGATTGTTTCGCCTGGAACTACAAGGAAACGCCTGGCCTCCGTCCTGAGGTGACCCAGCATATACTGGCCATCGACCCCGAGACGGAGCCTGTGAAAAATACATTGCAAGGGGGAAGAGGATACATCAATGGAGGGGGGGGGGGGGGAGAGAGCACAGGCTCCTCCCCCCTGACTCACCTCTCACTCTCACTCTCACTCCCCTCTCTTCACCTCTCCTCACCTCTACAGCACATGGACAAAGCTTCTTCTCTTCAGCTAGGCTCTTCACCTCACTGAGCTTTTTTCTTTCAATGGCTTGCTTCCTTTTTTTTCCCAACCACCGGGGAGCCTCATGCTCTGTAGAACATGCATAGTATATATAGAATGGGTTGCGCTTTCTATCTTGAACAAAAGGAACTCCCGTCGCTTCATTTGTCTGTGGTGGCATCAGACAATTGGTGCCATACCTTGTCGTTCGTCCGAGGGTGGATGTTCACGGATTTGCCGGGCTATCTTCTGCTGCTCCCACCATCGATGCATGCCTCCGCCGATGATGCTAATGCGCTGTCGAGCAAAGATGAAGGCACGACTTTGAGCATTAAATGTTCTCTGCATAGCACATGATGTAAACAGAGCATCGGAGTACGAAAGGGATGGCCCTTCAGTTAAAATAGCACGGCCATGGGCGCGATGGTTTAAATCCATACAAAATTAGCGCGCCAGATTAATGGCATGTGCACGATGGGATGATGGCCAAAGGAGGGTGCCGTTTTAGCACACCAAAGGGCGCGCCAGGATAGCTACACAAGAGGGCATGTCGGGTTGACCATTTCAAAGAATAATGGCCCTTTTGTGAGCATGTCAGGTATGCCAAGCAATTGGGGCGCACCGGATTAAAGCAATGCAAGGGATGCGTCGTATTAAGGCTTGGGTAAAGGTGGCGTCATATTAAGGCCACCAGAGGGCGCGCCGGATTAAGGCAACCATGGCGGTGCCAAATTAAGGTGAATGCTGCGCTGATTGGGGCTTCTTCTTGGAGTTGCAGCCATATCTTCGACCTGGGGGCTTCCTTATCGGATAACGGACCACCAGGTGAGTCCTCGTCCTGATCGGGTGAGGTATGGGTTTATTCGGCCTTGCCGTCTTCTACTTGTTCTTGGGCATGTAGACGCAAGTGTTGTATGTTCATCATTTCATTTTTTGACATCCACAGATGGTAAGCAGGCTTCGAGCATGGTCAATGCGCTAAGGCGGCTTCGGTGGTCCACGTAGGCGGTTCGCGTGGGAGGTCGGCGGACGTGAACGGGGCGGGAGGTCAGCAATGTAGGCGGCTCGGGCAACGATGCCCACGTGAAGAAGATGGTGGGTGATGGTGGGCGACCGCGGAGGTCAGCGGTTGTGGTCGACAAGCGTGCCTCGTGCGGGATAGCAGGCGCGGGAGGTCAGCTTCAGTGGGAGCCTTCTCGTGGGCGCAGGCCGCTATTCACGCGGAGGTGGTCTTCACATGCGGCGGGAGGAGAAAGAGAAGGTAGGCGGCCTTCCTCTCACGCCATGGTTCACGCAGAGAGAAAGAGAGAGAAAAGAGAGACAGTGATGGCTTGGGTTGGCCCTATAAAAAGGGGGCTCAGGTTGGCAAGAGGGAGTCCCCGGGGGTGGTGATAATTTTTGAGTTTGGATTGTTGTTATTTTAAGAGTGTGATTGGGTTACGGAGGGAGAGTTTTGGGAAGTTCGGTGGTTGCTAGAGTGTATTTAGGTGCTGTTCTTTGGAGTTTAGAGAGAGTTCTATTCTTTGGAGTGTTGTTGTTTAGCTCCATTGGGTTACGGGAGGAGAGTTTTTTTAGGAGTGCATGTGGGGTTCTATTATTGTTGTTAGCTTTGGAGAGTGCTTTTGAGGTCCTACGAGACAGGAGTGATTTAGGAATGGGGATTTTCTACTGTGTTTTTATTTTGGTGTTGTGCTACATAGCAGGGAGCAAGTGAAAGCCTCCTTGTTATTTATTTCAGACAGCATTTTTGTTCTTTCACAAACATCACTCACCTTTTGTTTAATTCTCTTTGCAAAGTTCTATGTAGATTCGTCTTTTATATTTTGTGCAAGTGTTATTTAACCACTTCCCTCAATCTATTTCCTTACAAGTTTGGTGATTATGGTGATTGTCATTTTCTTTTCATTTATCTCGGGAGATCGAGCCCGTTTAGTATAAACCGTGGTTTTTGGGGTTCATAGGGTTGGCCAGAAAAGGGCAACCTCTCGCGATGTAGTTAGTGTCAAACTGACTGCTGGGATGTCAGGATCCCAACCCCACCTGTTTCGTGTCGATTGGTCGTCATTTGTGGCCGGTAGGAGTCTGGGAACCCCAGTGACTCTATTTGGGTCGATTTGTCTGAATCGCCCGGATCTCACGATTTAGTGTGTTTCACGGTGTGCATGTGGTGTTTTTGGAATCCTGGAAGGATTTCCACCGTTTGGATGTATTTCCCCTGTGCTACGATGTATATGGAGCGTGGAACGGGCCGATTGGGCCGTTTCATTATTTTAACTGTCGGATTGGCATAATAGTCCTACCAGAGACCGTTATGTGTGCATAACGGTCCCCTGATAGACCGTTATGCATCGTTCATCATTCTTGTCTTCCGAGGTCTTAGAGCATAACGGACCAGGACTAGTCTAATATGTGGAGCATAATGCCCCTATCCAGGTGCGTTATGGTCAGGCGGTTTTCGAGGACTGCCATGTCAGACCCCTCGATGATCGTGTCCGTCTCAAAGACTATGTCAGTCGGTTAGCATAACGGACTCCTCCCCGTGTGTTATGTTTAAGATAGCACCCAGGTGCAGATCCGTTATGGTCTATTGACTGATGCTTTGGTTTGGTATGGCGGTTGATATAACGTGCCTCACCCTGTGCGTCCTGTGGCTGTGACGGATTAGGTATGGTCCATTATATGCCCTTGGTCTGTGGTTAGTGTGTTTTTGTGTCTATTGGGTATAACGCACCTGCCCTTGTGCGTTATACTAGTATGACGTGCTTGTTGCGGTCCGTTATACTTCGTTTGGTTTGTGTTTGGGTATGGTTGACATAACGCCCCTCCCTGTGTGTGTTATGTTGATGTAACGCCCCTATGCTAGTGCGTTATATCATCTGGTTGTAGGTTTCAGGTCTAGCTGGCATAACGCCCCTCCGGTGGTGCTTTATGTGGGTATAGCTCCCCTATGCTGGTGCGTTGTAGTCCTATTCGCCGTATTGACCGTTTGCTTGTGCTGTGTCATGCGTTCGTCTGTCTTAGGTCCTTGTTTAGGGCGGTGTCTGTCTGTCGATGGTTGTCTGGATTGGTCGGTTTAGGTGACTGAGTGTGGTCTTTTCTTAAACTACGACAGTACCCTAACGACTCTATCTAGGTGCTGCCATTGTCCTTGTCTCTGGTCGCGTAGTAGCTATCTCTTGACTGCTGGGTTTTCCCTAGCAGTTGACTGATAGGTTGCTCTGCCCAGAGTGTCGTCATCGTCCACTGTTCGTGTTCCTATTCATTCAACTTGGTTGTGTTGCTGTGGCAGTGGATGTGTTGGTGTGTCGGTGTCGTGTCTGGTTCCGGTCAACTCGGGGTCACCCAGTAGTTGACAGGAAGTCTTGTTGTGTCTCGACGACTTTGTCCAATTCGAGACATTGGTTCTGGATGCCTCGAGGTACTGTTCTACCTCAGTTTTCGTGTCCAGGTGTGCTGAGAGTTCTCGATGTCCCCTCAGGTCTCCGTGCATCATTTTCCCAGAGTGTTGTTTTCCCTGGCTTAGGATTAGACTGATTGGCGGCTTTATTCCACTGTGTACGATGATCCCGACTCAGAGTTGTAGGACTCAGGGACCGTTGTGGTTGTAGGTCTAGTTTGCCTTGCCCTGAGTGGTCGACAGTTTCCTGTACTACCGTGGTGCGCGTAGTATGGCTTGTCTGTACTCTGGCACTTGTGTTTTGAAGTCTCCAAGTTTTGTGGCTCCTCTTTGGTTGGTGCCTTACGGCACGCTTTGACGTGACGACTCTTGTAGCAGGGCACTTTTCTCGAGTCACAGTTTTTAAGCTAATTCCGTGGGCTCCCGACCTTATCGTAGCGTCTGCAGGGGAGAATACTAGTTAGAGGCCTGGCTTAATGGTCTACAGCCAGTGTGTGCACACAGGGTCAGGGGCTTAGGACTCACGTCGACGGGCGTGACCCTGACTGGTCCTTGCAGTGGTGGTTTCCACGTGGGCCTGACAAGCTTGGCCATGAAGAAAGTAATTACAGGAAGAAGTAGGGAAGGGTTGGCCGTCCTCCAATCTTGCCTAAACTTCTAGTTAAGAGCTCAAAGGAAATTTGTAGGCCCCGCTTAGTGGACCCACAACCTGTTTGACAGATGATATCTCAAGTAAATAGATTTGAAGTTCTTCAAGTTGTGGATGATGGAGTCGGAATAGCCACTGATGTTCCTGTCTCGGCTAGGTCTATTGACTTGAGGGAGCAGCCCACTAGTAGCAACCTTAACTCAACTGAATTGGTGTATTGTAATCCCAACCCTGGCTTTTCTCAGCAATTAGAGCACAAGGGAGGATACACTAGTGATCCTAGTTTACACCAGAGCGCTAGTGTAGAGCTCCCTTCAAACCAAACTGTTATATCGAACATTGAAGCTGTACAGTCTGAACCAATTCAAGAGATGGACATTCAAAATAATTAGACAGAAAGTGGTATTAATAGTACGAGTGGAGCACCTGTCTGTAATCTGGAGGCTGCAGACAATGTAGCTGAAATAGAGTTACAAAACCAATCTGAAGAGGCCAAGGAGATATTAGTTTTACACAAGTTGCATGATGTGGGCAGGTTTGTTGCTGCTCAGGCCAAGTTGGACAATTCACTCATGCAGTCAATAGGAAATGGAAGGGGTGATGCTGTCAGGCGAGTTAACAACTTGGGGGGAATAATTACAAGATCTAGAGCTAGATCTATGGAGGACTATAGACGCACCTCTCAATGATTAATCCCATTCTTATTTGGAATATTAGAGGTGTGGGGAACCCTGGATCTCGTAGAAGCCTGAAGCGTTTAGTACATAGTAATAAGCCTCTGCTGGTGGCTAAGTGAACCTATGTTAGTTGCTAAAAAAGCCATGAAGCTTGGTAGATTCATAAAGCTGCAGAAGGTTGCAGTCAATTCTCTTACAGAGTCTAAAATCTGGGTGTTTTGGAATGACAGTTGCAACTTGGATATCATTTCATCTTCAGCCCAGCAAATCACTCTTGGCCTGAAGACTGGAGATGCTATTTCTGCTTAGTTTTCCTTTGTTTATGCTTCGTGTGACCCTCATCTCAGACATGATTTGTTTAATGACTTACTCTCTTTTGCTGCCTCTGTTTCAGTCCCCTGGGTTGTGGGTGGTGACTTCAACTGTGTAATGCGGCCTTCAGAGAAGATGGGTGGAGCTGTACCACCCCTAGCTACTATGGCTGAGTTTAATGCCTTTGCCTGCTCGGCTGGCTTGTTGGATGCTGGGTTTACAGGGTCAAGCATGACCTGGACTAATAATAGAACAGGTTCTGCCAATATCCGGGCTAGACTGGATAGGATTCTTATTAGTGGCCAATGCCAGTCTAAAATGCCTCATTTGTTTGTTAAGCACCTACCTAGAGGTCCCTCAGACCATGCTCCTATGTTTTTGTCCATTGATTGCCTTTCCTATGGTCCCACTAAGTTCATTTTTCAGAATATGTGGTGTTCACACACTTCTTTTTTACATGTTGCATCATAGGCCTGGAATCAGAATCAGGTTGAACACCCTAATGCCATGGTGAGACTTTACATTAAGTTGAAGGCTGTAAAGAACTCGCTTTGTGAGTGGAATAAGGAGGTATTTGGAGATGTTACTCAAAATGTCAGGTTAGCAGAAATAGAAGTGGAGCTGAAACAACTTGTTTTTGATCAGGTACCTTCCTCTGATAATAGAAGTAAACCTAATGCAGCCAATGCTTCTCTGCGTCTAGCTTTACACAGGGAAGAAGTTTTTTGGAATCAAAAAGCCCGCATTGACTGGATTGAGAGTGGAGACAGGAATACCACATTTTACCATACAGTGGCTCAAAGCAAGCGTAGGAGGGGCTTCATCCGAAGGCTGAAGTTGGGAGAGTCAGATACTTGGTTTGAAGATCAGGACATTCTTAGGACTCATGAAGAGTCTTATTTCAAGAATCTTTTCTCTTCCGAGGAGCATTCTATTGACCTGTCTTTGCTGGAGTTTATCCCTCAGTCTATCTCTGATGAGTAGAATTCAACACTTTGCTCAACTCGGGCTGACGCATCCCCAGGGAGGGGCCCATGATCAGCAGCCCGACGGGCTACTACGCCAAGATCACGACGACGCGCTGGCTCACCGGCGGACCGGAGGACGTCGTCGACTGGACGGTGGAGAACCAGTACCCGGTCGTGTCGTTCCAGAACGGCGAGTCGATGATCGTCAATCCACGGGGGGAACTCCGGCAGGCCAAGGAATACACGGCGGAAATCCGGGAAGGATACGCCGGCGACACCACAGAAGGGGTGCGCTTCGAGGTCGAACTCGACGTCACCCCCTACCCGACCCCGGAGGCATGACCATGACCTTCAGCCCGACTGGCTACTGGGCGCACTTCAGCCTGCGCTACCAGGACCACGGCGACCCGAAGCCCACGCTCCTGGAGACGGAGTCGCCGCGCCCGGTGCTCCACTGGAACTCCGACGGACAGCCGGTCATCTCCGACGAGGCCGGCCGGCTGGTCACCCCCGCGCAGTACGTCGCGCAGTGGACGGCACCGCAGCCGGACAGCGTGCACACCGGCTCCTTCGAGATCCACCCGTTCGGGGAGGAGCGGTGACCACCCTGCTCCAGCCGTTCATGGCCGCCGTCTGGGAAGAGCTGAGCCCGGAGCAGCGCGGACGCTTCTTCGGCCTGCTCAAGGACGAGGACCGGCGCTCCGTGCTGGACGCCGCCCGTGAGGAGCAGCAGCGGCGGGAAGAGGCGGACCTGAGAGAACAGCTCGCCAAGGCTGCCCAGGACAGCCTCTTCTGGCGGGACGTGAAGAAGGAGGCCGACCGGCTGGAGCGGGAACGCGCCGGCGCGGCCGACTCCTGGAAGCGTCAGAACATCGCCGACTTCTTCGACTCGGAGCAGGAGGAGCCGGCGGTCGGCGCGTGGGAGCTGGAGGACGGCAACCCGGGCGGGTCGATCTTCTACGCCGGCAAGGTGAACGAGATCCACGGACCGTCCGAGTCGGGCAAGTCGATGGTGCTGCTCGCTGTGGCCGCCCAGGAGATGAGGGCCGGCCGGGACGTCGCCATGATCGACTACGAGGACGACGGACGCTCCATCGTCGGCCGGCTGCGCTGGGTGTTCGGCCTCACCCGGGACCTGATCGAACAGCACTTCCACTACTTCAGCCCCGAGACCCCCCTCGGTGAGGAAGGCCTGGAGGAGCTGAAGCAGGCGGCCGGCGCGTCGCTGTTCATCATCGACGCCGTCACCGAGGCGATGAGCGTCGAGGGGCTCGACGGGCGCAACGAGAACGAGGTCGCCACCTGGTACAACATGCTGCCGAAGCGGATCGCCTCGTGGGGTCCGGCGGTCGTCGTCGTGGACCACACCCCGATCGACTCCCCGCACCGGCAGATCGGCTCCCAGCACAAGAAGAGCGGCATCACCGGCGTCTCCTACACGGCTGAGCCGGTGTTCCCCTTCACCCGTGGCGGGAAGGGAATGCTGCGGCTCAGGGTGGCGAAGGACCGCCCGGGTGGTGTGCGTGCCGCCGCGCTGCCCGGCAAGGACGGACAGCAGCACTGGCGCGGAGACTTCACCATCGACGGCACCCTGACCCCCGCCAGCCCCCAAGTGACCCTGCGGGGCGTGACCCCCGGGAACACCGGACCCTCCCAGATGGACGGGGACAACGAACAGCCGGAGGAGGGGGAGCAGGACTTCGAGCCTCTGTCCGAGCGCCAGTTCCTGTACCTGAAGGGCCTGTCCGCAGCCGGCCAGTACGGCCGGACGATGGCGGAGATGTACGCCGACGAGGAAATCCCACGCGACCACAAGCCGAACCGGCAGCACCCGAGGAAGGTGATCGTCGAGCAGCTTGCGCCCCGAGGACTGACCGAACCGGTGCCCCGCGAGAAGGGTCGCTGGAGGGTCACGCCGAAGGGGATTTCCAAGATCATGCAGACCGAGAAGGACACCCGGGAACGGCTCGAAAAATGGGCCACGACACCCTCGAAACGCCAGGGTTCGCCCAGGGTTCGCGAACATAACAGATTCACTCACCCTCTTATAAAAGTGCTGCTGCCATCGGAAGAGAGAGAAGATAGAGACGATAGAGACGAAGGGACTTTTCAAATATCTGCACTAATTCTCTCTTTTTGCCCGCGCTCGAAAAGGAGATGTATCCTTTGGAGACTTTTCAAAATCCTCATTCTAGTACAACGTACGACAAGTCAGAGGGTTTTTTTTCTGGGGAAATTAGTGTCCCATTTGAAGTGGGATGCACCCATCTTTGGTGGGAGGAGACTTTTCTTTAGTTGTAAGGGGGTATTAATTATTTGTCCCCCTTAGTTGTTGCAATCTTATTAGACTGGCGCGTCCTTCCTGCATCACTCTCGCCCGCCACTGCAGACTACGGCCAGGTCAAGAAGGAGTGGTCCATTCTCACGGGGACCGAAGAACCACGATATTTGAGTTGGGATAAGTGCGTTAGATTTCGATGCTCGCCCTTGTCGCTTGTAAGTCGCTCTCTTACTGCGACAAAAATGGCGCCCCGCCGGCGACGATGACCGCGTGTCCCGGCGTTCTCAACAGTTTCGGCCACGGTCTCCCCGCCAAAGGTCCTTCATTGGCCGGGTCGGAGACGTCGGTTGATCAGATTGGGTTCTGTTTGATCTGGTGTGCGGTGTAAAAATGACAAATGTGTAATTTTATTATTATTTTAACAACAATTTTACGTGCAGAAAAAACTCATGTTACTAATAAATTTTAATCTCTCCCTATACATATATAATCTATGTGATCCATATAACTATAAATTCATAGACGTGTAGTTGCGCCTATCAAAGGATTGATAAAAACCACATGATCTACTTCTAAATCTATATATAGACTATTATATGTATAACAATATCTAACCGTCCAAACTCAAATATTTTATCAATGATATATGTTACATATTTATTTATTATTGATAACGAAGACACACTTGTGGATGTAGAAACAACTCTTTCCATTCTTGGCTCTAAAATTTATCGGGTATTTGCCATCCGTTCTTAGTAAGTTATCAGATGGGTATTACCAGATTTTCATATCTGTTGCCTGATTCAAAAACAAAGCAGAATAACAAATGCCAGGTATCCAATGTTGGTAGCCCTAGTGGATGCAAACAGGGATAGGCGGGTGCACCTCAAACACGATAGGGTCTCGTTTGGTATCGGGATAAATTGAAAATAGGGATAAGTGTTGGCACAAAAAAAAAATGGTGACGGTGAAAGAGAAGAAAGAAGAAAAATGAAGATGAGCCAAATGAATGGTCAAATGAAAAAAGGGTCAAGCCCAATACAAGAAGAAGAAAAAGGCACAAAAGGGTGCATGCACAAATATAAGAATGAGGGGGTAAGGAGAAAAGGGAAGGCATTTTTTTTTAAAAAAAATAACGAAACTAGAAGGTAAATCGTGGCACTGTAGCCGCGTGTCACACTCTCTCCTCCCATTTTTTACTGTTCACACCCTTCTCCCCCATGCAAGCATTGAATGCTCACACCGGCGAGTGGCCCTCCTCGCGCGCGCACGCCTGCACGGGATGAGGCCATTACCCTACGTGGACGACGCTGTGGTCGCCAGCAGCGTCGGCCGGTGAGGTGGCCTGTCCGCCAGTAGTAGCGGCGCCTCTCCTCCGCCTGCTCCACCGTGCCTATGCCCTCTCCCCTGTCACGCCGCAGCGACGGCAGCGGCAGCATGGCAACGGCAACAGACGACAGCAGGAACAGCAGCGACAGAAGGACGCCCAGCAAAGCAGCAGCAGCTACCTGGCATCAGCAACGGCAGCTACAAACAGAACGAAAATGAACAAAGAAAAAAAATAATAACAACAGAAATGGGAGCCTCCTTCCCTGCTCTTCCTATATATACGAGGCCCATGGCAAGAAGGAAGAAGAGGAGAAGTTGAAGAATTGCTGGGGGGACTCCGCTCCAGAAGCAAAAGAGAGAGAAAGAGTGAGGGAGAGAAGAGAAAGGTGAGGGAAAGGGAGAAAGGGGGCTCCGACCCCTGGCCCCTCCTTGTATCTTTCCCTTCCCATCTTTCTTCCTCTGATGTAATCCCTGCTTCTCTGCTGAAGAAGAATAAAAGAAGTGCTACCCTCTTGGGAGATCTTCCCCTGCTATACATGCTACAGTGTTGATGTAAGGTGTCCAAGGAGCTGATGACAAAATCTTGGCTGAACTTAAACCTCTGTGCTAGGTGGTAGCGGATGATGTCGAAGGCAGGTCGGCCCCGGGTAGTGCGGGCGATGACGGTGAACTGTAGAGCAATGCAGGACTGATGAACCTCGTCGTTGGAGAAGAAAGCAGCTGGTTCTCCAGAGTCAGAGAAGGCCGGGGCATGCACATCCATATTGAGCTTTGGCAGGCCAACTGAGTGGCTGACAACTTGAGCGAAGGAAGGGGCCGGCGTGGAGGTGGAACCACCGGCGATGGAACCTCCTGGTACACGAGCCCAGGGTGAGGGGGTGGGCGCCGCAGAGACGGGTGGGGGTCTGGCCGATGGGGCGGTGGACGACGCACCTGCGGCTTTCCCTCCAAGCGAACCCTGTGCAGCACGAGGGCTGGCGGGATCCGACGGTGGAGCGTGGCCCAGCAGTGGGCAGGCAGGGTCCACCGCCGCGCCATCGACGTCTCCAAGAGGGCCGGTTGCAGACACGGTGTGAGGGGGAACCTCAGAAGCAGTGGTGGCGGGATCCACTCCTAAGTAGGCAGCGGAGGAGAGGACCAACCCTACAGAGACATGGGGGCCAGCGGCGTGCTCCAAAGGAGAGGCCCCTCTCTACTTCCCAGACATTGCACTCACCTATGACCTCAGAACGAGGTCCCGTTAGTTGCTGTGTGTCGCCAGCTCGTCCACGGTAGTGTCGGCACCAGGCTCACCTCCATCAGAGTTTGGTGCAACCTGTGGCAACCTCTGCAACAGCCCTATGTTGTTCTGATCAAGACAGGAGCATTCCAGACCAGCACAGTTCCCAGAGCTGCAGCGGCCCTCATCACTCCCCGTTCGACCCCAAAATTATACAGCATCTTCCTAGGCCAGTCCTGGTCATTCCAGCACTGATCCTGCTTCTAGAAGCATCCGGACAAGTCTGTGGTCACCCTAACACTCGCTCCCTGTAACTCTGTCCTAACAGAACTGAAGTAGAGCAGTCCGTGAAGACGAAGCTGCAGCACCCCAGCTCAGCCTCCGGATGACCACCTGATTCTACTGCTGATTGCCACCTCATCCCCAGATGATCATGCACTGGCCCCACTCCCAACAGTGCCCTGAGGTGTCCGTGGCACCCTCTTCTTTGGCTTGCTGTCCCTGCAAGACCTTCCCTGTCAAAATTGACTTTTCCAATTTCCCCACCCCTTGCCTGGCCGACTGAAAGCCCCACCCTGTGTGGAGGTAGTGTTTGTCTTTATTTTGTAAACCCCACCCCGCGTTCACCCCTCCTGTGAGAGGCGTAGTGCTGTAACTCTATAATTTCAGGTCAAGTGACACTGATGCAGTGTGCGGGTACTTACCCACACTTCCCCGCTCGCCTATCTCCAACCGAAATCGATGCTTTCACACCGATTACATGAGCGCCTGGTTTTCCCCTTGCTGGTCAACTTTGCTTATTTTAGTATCGCTTGAGGATGCCCATCGGATGGTGAGTTGAGGGCCTGCCCCATATTCCACTTATTGTGTGCCCACCGTGGAGTGAAAGGCGAGAGCCACCCCACACCCATGCCCACGGCATGCCGTTCGCTGACAAGTTGGGAATCCCAGCCCCTTAGGGGTACAGCCCAAGCAAATCCATGTCCTCCGGAACGTCAAGGTCCAACCTCGAACCCTCATCACCATCCCGAGATTGGTGAGGACACCCAAGCTAGAGATCGACGCAATGTAGTAGAGTGACACTACAAGTCACGTAGCACTGTTCGGGACTCGCAGGCTTCTTTATGGCTTGGAGATTGCTTGGAGGATTAGATTGGAGCTTGGAGACTTTCATTATGTTTATTCTAGATTCCTTTTTGTTGGCCATTTGAGGGCCATTTGGTTAATGGGTCATTAAGAGTGTAGGTTAAGGGAATTGGGTCATTTTGAGTGCACAAGGCCCAAACCCTCCTTCTCTTGGTATTGGGCTAGGGGCACCCAAGGTCCATCTAGGACTAAGGGAGTACCATGGCCCAAAGCCCACCCCCAACCCTAAGAGTAAATGCTAGGGAACAACATTTAAATGGTTCTTGTCATTATTGTGGTAAGCATGGACATTTTATGAGTGAGTGTTTTGTAATGAGGAAGGATGATTTGAATGGTGGTAGAATTCATGCTAGGAACTCTCATGCTAAGAAATCTTTTATTGTTCAAAGGAAAAGAACTCACTGCTTCTATTGTCATACAATTGGTCATGTTATGCATGAATGCATTTTGATGAAACAAGATAATATGAAAGCTAAGGAATCTCATGCTAGAAATCATGCACATCTGAATAAGAGAACTCATTGTTTTAACTGTGGCAAATTGGGTCATTTTGCTGCACAATGCTGGCATGCACTGGGGAGTAACAGTCACCACAGATTTGTTAAAACCCCTCTGTATCAAAATACTTTAGATAAAAATAAGCTTGTTTTTAAAAGAAAAATGGATGCATGCTTTGAATGTGGAAAATTTGGCCACCGAGCTTCTGAATGCTGGTTGGCAGGTTATGGAAAATAAAATGTTCATGCAAATAACAGAACTCCTCATGTCAATGCACATAGATTTTATGCCCATAATAATGTACACAAAAAGAAATCAAAGTTTGTTAATTCATGTTATTACTGTGGACAATATGGGCATTCCATGCATAATTATTTTGTAATGAATTGTGATAAACTTCTAGCCCAGAAAAAGCTGAAAGCATCCTCTAGAGGTGTCACTAACTATGCAAGACCCAAGAGCTCTTGGGTACCTACTGGTGCAAAATAAGGAATTGTTTTGTCAGTGTGCCTTGGAAGGAAATAAACAAGGGGTTGAATAAGCTAAGGCACCCAAGTTTGGTAAAACCTCATCCTTGTACTTGACATGTTCCATCTTCTAACTTTAGATAATTTCCCTCAGTCAGTTGCATTTCATGCATACATGCTCACATCTGAATTTTATTTGTTCTTCATAAGTCCTCAAATGCATTTGCTGAATTATTTGTGCATACTTTAAGCTGAGAGTGAACTGAATGTCATTTTCTGAAAAATCTGAACTACATGTGACTGATATCTGATATGTCAATTGCTGTGATAAATGGTTGTATATGTCATGATGCATAATTTGTCAAACTCCTTATATTCTGTCATTGCACATGTTGCATTTAGGATCTTCATACATTGCATAAAGTCAGGGGGAGCTGGTCAAAGCATCTCTAGTGTATCATGCATCCTTATCTAGCCAAATTCCCTGCATGGTCATCATGTCACTTATGACTAGATAATGCATTCAGTTAAGAGAAGTTATTGCATTTGCTTACATGAGTTGTCATTTTTAATTGCCCTGAAGTCTGGATCTTGTGAGCAGAAGTCGACACCTTCATGGATGTTCTTCTGATGAAGTTCATATCACCATATGCAATTTGCACAAAGCATTATTGGCGATCTGTTCACTGCACACAGTCAGGAGAAGTTTGTCTGTTCACTAGTTAGCCTTCATAACTCATAAGGAATTCTTGCAGTGCAATTCATCCAAGGGAAACTTTTTGCATATGCATACATGTTGACAATTGCATTGGATGACATTCATCTTAGAAAATCACAAAAAGAGTTGGTTCAATGCATATAGGCAGGGGGAGCATATTGAATTCATCAATCACTCATTGACTGAAATTCCTCTGCCTAGCAAGCTTGATTATTCTACCTCAACTGTCATACCAGTGACTCACATCTAATTGACTCCAGTCAACTTCAGCTGTCATCATCAATTCCTTGAACCCATTTTCTGGTATAACTGGGATCATTGTTTGCTGTCCTTACTCCTGATGATTAAGACCGTACTGGTTGCTTGCTGTGACTTCTTTTGCCAGCTTGTTCTTATCATTCACATCACTCCATTTCTGTCAAGCTGGTCTGACTGATCTGGTTCTCTGTTGTGAACCTTAAAGAATCCTTCTCATTTGATCAACTCCCTGCTGCACTTGTTTGAAAATCTTCTCAAATCCTTTCAAATCAGAAACTCCTGAATATCCTTCTGTTCTCTGATCGATGCATGTAAGCCTAAATCTTATAAATGCTTTCATTGTGACTGATCATTGTTCTGCTGATGATAGTTGTTTGAGGAGTACACGGATCTCGCCGGCATCCCTTTGGCTCGGCGATCATTTGGCGGACTAGCAGAGTTATCTTCACTTATTTTCATGCTTTGGGCCATGTTGGGCCTTGGATTAGTCCATGTGTGGACACCTTTTTTTCAGTTGTGAACCTTTGTAGACCAATTAGGCTTTTTATTGTGTTTAGTAGGCTTGTTTAGGAGGAAAAGGGGGTTAATGGGCCACTTGGTGGTTCACTCTTCAGGCCCATTTGGGCTGGCCGCCCCCCCCTCCCTGGGACCCACCTTGGGGAGTGCGCCCCCCCTAGGGTTAGGGTTTGGGGCGGACCATTCCCTCCTCCTCTTGGGAGAAAATGGCAGCCGCCCTTCCCTCCTTTCCCTCTCCCTCCTTTGGCCGCCCCCCCAATCACCTCCTAGATTCTAGGAAGCTTGGTGTTGAACGATTCTCTAGTATCCCTAGGTTTGCTCCTCCACGACCGGCGGATCCCAAAGGCATGGGTCCCCAAACTAGTCCGGCCCCTCCCATGAAGGCCCCTAGCCCAAGTGGGAGTGCCCCAATGTGGTCTTACAATTCCCCTCCCACCATCACCCCAACCAAGATCGCCCCTAGCGATCCTCCTCCACGGAGGGAAGAGAGCTCCAAGGGTCCTATTGTACGAAGGACCAACCCAGGTAGTGGCTATCAACAATGCTATAGTTGTAAAGGGTTTGGACACTTCGCTGGGCAATGCCCCTCTAGAGGATTGCCTAGTTTACTTGTTGAGGAAGAAGCTTCCCCACCCCAAGGGGAACATGAGGGTATGATTGAGGTTCATGAAGCCTCATTAGATTGGGAAGAAGAGTATGAGGCATAATACCATGAGTCAGGTCTAGATCACGTCATGCAATCCACCGAATCCCACCTAGGAGTGATTAGGTGCACCCTCACCAAACCCCAAGAGGAGGACTGGCATCGAACCTCAATCTTCCACACTTTCATTAAGATAGAGGGTCATGTGAAGAAAGTGATCCTAGATAATGAGAGTTGTGTCAATGTCGTGTCCTCCGACACTGTTAAACTCCTTGGGCTTACCACCACTCCCCACCCTAGCCCATACCGGGTTTCTTGGATCAACCACAACTCCATCCCAGTCAACATTCGCTGCCTTGTGCCCCTCACTTTCTCGTCCTATCATGACCAAGTATGGTGTGATATTATCCCCATGGAAGTAGGTAGCATCCTACTAGGGAGACCTTGACTTTATGATGTGGATGCCACCATCTTAGGTAAGCCCAACACATGTACCTTTGAACATGAGGGAAGACTATCTGTCTCAACCCCTCCTCACCTCGTCCCTTGCCTAAGAGGGACCCACCCTCTCATGGACATCACCCCACCACACCCCAAGCCTCGGGGAACTCCACCTCACCAACCGAACCACTTCCTCAAAACCTCAACCAAGATAAAACTTTGGGGTTGACCAAAGGTCTTCATCTCATCACCAAAAGTGAACTTGAGGAGGACATAGCTCAAGGGACACCTTTATATGCGGTGGTCATTTACCTAGGAGAGCCCACCCCCTCCAACCCCTATCCCGTAGAAGTCTAGCATCTCTTAGAGGAATTCCATGATGTATTCCCCGAGGAACTCCTGGATCAACTCCCTCCCATGCGTGACGTGCAACACGCTATTGATCTTGTTCCGGGAGCCACCCTCTCAAACCTCCCTCACTATCGCCTCAATCCCACAGAACAAGCCGAACTTCAGAGGCAAATTGAGGAACTCATTAGGAAGGGTTTTATCCGTATTAGCAAAAGTTCATGTGCCGTTCCAACCCTTCTCACACCCAAGAAGGATGGAACATGGCGGATGTGTGTAGATAGTCGGGCCATCAATAAAATCACCGTCAAGTATAGGTTCCCCATACCTAGACTTGATGACATGCTCGACATGCTGGCTGGGGCCACCATTTTCTCCAAAATTGACCTTAAGAGTGGCTATCACCAAGTTAGAATTAGGCCAAGGGATGAGTGAAAAATAGCCTTAAAAACCAAAGATGGCCTTTACGAGTGGCTGGTCATGCCTTTTGGGCAACCCTAACCGTTATACCTGTACCATAGGACTGTACACTAGAACGGCCAGTCTAGACCGTTATACATGAGAACAGCGGTCAGGACCAACCGTCAATGTCAGTACTGCGGCCAAGTCTAGACCGTTATACATGAGAACGGCGGTCAGGACCGACCGTTGTACATGAGAACAGCGGTCAGGACCAACCGTCAAACGCAGTATTGCGGTTTATCGCGTGACCGTTGATCTGGAAATGTCATCCAAAGAGCTATCCAAGCAAGGTGGTTTCGCCTCCATCCGAGCTCTGAGCTACCAGGGAGAGTCGTTCTTCTCCGAGTGTACAGGATTGGTCCGGCCAACAACCTAAAGTGACTTTCAGAAGCTCCCACGGACAACCCCCTGAATATCTTGGAGCAGGACTTGTCTGAGAACTTCTTCTACGAGTCCCCTTCCACCACCAAGAAGCGACACTCCATTCAGCATCCGAAGCTGTGATTTCTAATTTTTCTCCCTCTAATGCGCTGATCAGTTTCATCTAGAACCAGTCTGATACCCCGGCACTATTTGGATCCTTGCCATCTTCTCCCACCTCCTCCAGCACCCCCGTGGATGTCCAATCAAAGAGGACTCAACCACGAATCCAATGACTCTATCCACACTTGAATCAGAGCTCGGGAGCATCCGTGGCGGCCTCATCTTCCTACCGTAGTGGTGAAGAAGCTACCAGAACCAGCAAATAGAGACCATGTTCAAGCCTCTGCCCCGACCAACTCCGTAAACCAGGAATTTCCCCAAAATTTGGACATCCTCCTAGGACAACCCAAGAGATTTTGCCACTAGTTTCGTCAACAACGGAGTTCAGCAGAGCCCATGGTGGCACCAACAGCGACTGCCTATCAAGCTGTCCTGAGAGATGGCAGAACCAATGAGCTCTCTCCATTCGCCTTCTAGCTTAGTTTTCCCCCACCCTGCCTGGCCGGATTACAGCCCCTCCCTGTGCGGAGGTAGTTTTGATTGTAATAGTTAATTTCCCCACCCCTTGATCAACCCCTCTATTAGGGTGTAGTGATTGTACTAGCAGGTAGCCATCCGAAGCTACACTGGTGCGACGTGCGGGTGCATACCCACGCCTCCCCGCTCGTCATCGTCTCCAGCTGGGATCGGCGTCTTCACGCTGATCAGGTGAGCTTCTACCCTCCCTCTCTTTGCTGGTTATTTTGCTTAATTAGTATTGCCTCTTAACTCTGTCGGTGGTGAGAGAGTGCCCGGTCTAAAAGGCCAATCAATCGAGTGACCACCGCGGGTAAGTTGTGAGCGAGACACTACATCACATGCCCTCGGCGTGCTGGCCGCCCGTGGAATAGGGCATCCCAAGCCCTTAGGGGTCTGTCCCAAGCTAGCCATACCCCTGGAGCAGCAAGGTCCCACCTCAGACCCTTCCCACCATCGCCGAGTCGCCTACGGGAACTAGCGTGTGCTACGCGAGTGAGCTTGCCCGAGTGAGTCCGCCGTCAAAGTTGCTTGCTTGCGATTGTGGGTCCAAGGTGTATCGGTCGAGTGGCTACCACCCCCAAGGTGGTGTCACATCAAGTGGTATCAGAGTAAGTTCTCAACTTGTCTCTACAAGTTGGTCCTAGGGTACGCATATGCAAATAGAGTCTCCCGATACATCGCTCTTGTCCACTAGCATGGTCGCCTCACATTGACCTTTCCCATCGGCCCTCTCCATGAGTCCAAACCCCCAAGGGAAACCCACCACCTACACACATGACCTCCACAGCTGTGATGGCTACCTCATGGGAACCATGACCGATCCCTATGAGCGGCTTGATAGTAAAAAGGTCTAACTTACCCAATTAGGGGACAATAGGTCTTCCCCAAGGGTGGACGATAGAAGGACACCTCCCCCACCTCCCACCTTTGATGGAACTCATCCTAATGCCTATTTAGGTTGGGAGGCTTCAATGGACCTTTACTTCACTTGGTATCCCATGTCCGAGGATGAAAAGGCTTGGGTTGCCAAAATGTAACTCACTAAACGGGCTCAAACCCATTGGTTGCAAATTGTCGGGTTAAGGATAATTAGACGCGGTCGAGGCGATGACGTTCATCGCGCCGGTCAAGGTCGGGGACGTGCTCTGCGTCTACACCCGGGTCGAGCGGATCGGCACGACCTCGATCACCATCGCCGTCGAAGCCTGGGCGCGGCGCAACCGGATCGACGACCGGGTCAAGGTGACCGACGGCCGCTTCGTCTACGTCGCCCTCGACGAGCAGGGCAACAAGCTGACCGCACTGCAGGCCATCATGGGCCGGCTGTTGACGATCACAGAAACCGATGCGAAGGCGTTCGAGTTCGCGGCGTCGTGAAACCCGTTGATGACGTCGAAGATCAACGCCACCGCGATCGTGACGTAGACGAGGCTGTGGACGTCCATGTCAGCTGTGCTCGAGGATCACGCCCTCGATGATGTTCGCGACGTCCTCACAGCGGTCGGATGCATCCTCGAGGTTCTCGTAGATCTCTTTCCACTTGATGACGGTGATCGGGTTCTTCTCGTCCTTGAACAGACGAGCGACCGAGCGCCGCAGGATCGCGTCCGCCTCGTTCTCGAGGCGGTTGATATCGATGCAGAGCTTCAGCGTCGCCTGCGGCTCCTTGAGCGTCCGCAGGCCGCGGATCGCGACCTCGACCTGCATCGCCGAGCGGTGAAGCACGTCGGCGAGGTCTCGCACGTCGGCGGTCATCGTCGTCATCTCGTACAGCTCGATGCGCTCGGCGGCCGCCTCGACGTAGTCCATCACGTCGTCCATGCGCGTGATCAGGCGGTGGATCGCGTCGCGATCGATCGGCGTGATGAACGTCTTGTGCAGCGCCTCGACGCAGCGATGCGTGATCGTGTCCGTCTCGTGCTCGATGTCCGAGATCCGGCGGCACTTCGCGGCGATGTTCGCGCCGGTCGTGACGAGCGACAGGAACTCCTTGGTCCCTTCGATCGTCAGCGTCGCGTGCTGCTCGAAGAAGTCGAAGAAGCTGGTCTCGCGGGGCAGGAACCGACCGAACATGCGGCCTCCTACGCAGGCGTGTAACACGCGCGCGTCGGCATCGTCACCCGGCGGGCCCGGAAAACGCGGCTAGCGGTCGAGCGCGGGCGTCAGCGCGGTGAGCCCGAACGGCGTCGTGACGGCGCTGACCATTCCCGGCAACGTCACTTATACGCAGCTCGCCACCGGTTTCGTCGAGGAGACGGTCACCGACGAGAACGCGAACTTCGTGGCATCCGGGCTGCCAGCCGGTTCGTACCGTCTCTACGCGGCTTCGGATGTGCAGTACGGAACCGAGTACATCGACCAGTGGTACAGCGGCAAAAGCACCGAGGCAACATCGACCGCTGTCGCCGTGACGACGGGCAACACGTCAACGGCGAACTTCAGACTCGCGTTCAACGGCACGATTTTCGGGCAGGTGCTCGGCGCGGGATCGGCTCCTTTACCGAACGTGAGCATCACCGCGTACACATCAGCCGGTGTGGCCGTGGGGTATGCGCAGAGCATTTCCGACGGCACGTTCGTGATGGATGGCCTTCCCGCCGGAACCTACACGCTCAACCGCGACACGCAGGCGGTGGCGGGCGGCGAGACGGCGGGCATTCCTTTCGCCGTCGGCTCTGACGTGGGTCCCTTTCCGCACGGTACACAGGCGCGGGAATTCGAATTGATGGTGAAATATGGCCTCGATTCGGCTGACATCATCAACGCTGCGAAAAAAGCGATTCAACGAAAATAGATTCATGCATCAAGAAATTCCCGATGAAGCAACAATCGTATCGTATCTTCATCGGGAAGATGCAAAAGCGCGCATCGCATTCGGCTGGGTCATCGACCTGTACAGCAAACGCCTTTATACCACGATTCGCCGCTGGGTAAAAACCCACGAAGACACCAACGACATTTTACAGGAAGTTTTACTGAAAGTCTGGAAGAATAAACACCAGTTTCAGGGCAGCAGCGCATTGTTTTCATGGATCTACCGCATTGCCTACAACGTAGCAATGTACTTTCTGAATAAAGAAATTAACCACTATCAGACTTTGCAGATAGACACACCTATCGTAGAGTTTCAGCTTATTTCACAGCATTTCGGGAAGATCTGACCACCTGACGGTTGCGCAGTTGTGCGAGCCGGGCGGGGTCGCCGTTCGAGTTCTGCACGGAGCGGGCATCACCGACGAGAAGCTGCTCGAAGCCTTTGGGCTTGAACTGCCGGATTTCGAGACGCCCGCGCCCGAAGCCGGCGTTGTGCCGTTCGCCGAGAACGCCAAGACCGCGCTGCGCGAAGCGCTGAAGGCTGCACTTCGGCTGGGGCACAACTACATCGGCACGGAACACATCCTGCTTGGCGTGCTGCGCGACGGCGGCGATGCCGGGCAGAAACTCGAAGCGCTCGGACTGACAGTGCCCGACGTCGAGGCCGAGGTGAAGCGGCTGCTCGAGGAGTTCCTCGCTCAGCACAAAGGCGACTGACCGCTCAGTCGACCCGTTCGGCGGCGATCTTCAGCCCGCGCAGCATCATGGGCACTGCGCCCTTGCGCTCCTTGGCATCCGCCGTTCCATCGCCCGTCGGCACTAGCACCTGATACTGCTCGGTGTAACTTACGGCGGTTCCTGTCGGGATGCTCGTGAGCTCCCACGCGATGAGCGAGACGGTGCGCAGCACGGTGTCGAGGCGGATCTCGATCACTTCGACGAGCCTGCGTGGAGCATCGATTTCGACGAATCGGTTGCGGATGTCGAGCAGCTCGTCGTGGTCGATGTTCGGGAAAACGGATGTGCGCACCTCCGACCCGCCCTCGCGAAAATCGAGCTCGGTGGCGCGATCGCGCCCCGGAAGTTTCAGCCAGGTCGCTCGTGCCGCTGCTTCCGAGAACATCGACCAGACCCGCTCGACCGGAACGTTCAGCTCCACGCTCGAGGTGACTTCGCCCGTCTGCATCCGCCGATCGTACGTCGCACTCTCGCCGCACCCTTCCCGAACCGCGGGAGTTTATTACCAACGCCGCCCGAACTGAGGCCGCGCGGGTAACAAACCCCGGTATTTTGTCGGCGTGAGTACGTACGACTTCTCCTTCGATGGAGTCCCGGCGGGGCGCGAAGTCACCTGCCCCGACTGCGGACAGACGCACGACGGCGTCACCGGGTACGTACTTAACAACGGCGCCGCGTTCGCGGTCTACTTCGCGGATTGGGCCCCCGCTGTGCAGTCCGGCCGCGTTGCGAAGCAACGTGGCGGCGGCTCAGTAGGGGAGTACCCGCACGACAACGAGGCCTGGGTCGAGGTCATCCTCGGATCGTTCGAAGCGCCCGAGTACAAGGACGACGTAACGATCGGATGCCGCTATGGCTACGTCGACGGGCAGGCGGATGTTGCCGCATCGCTCTTTACGCCCACTCGCACCGGACCGATCTTCGGTGACATCCTCGACCGCAAGCGGGCGCTGAAGTCGCCGCGCATCGCCGACTTCTGGGCGCTCACCGACTGGCTCGTCGTGAACGACAAGCTCCTGAACCGCACCGTGTATCGGATGCCGCCCAAGACTTAGTCTGAAATCGGAAGGGCAGGCGGATGACGAAGACAGCAACGACGTGGGTAGCCCCCGCGCTCGGCGACCCGGAGGTTCTCGAGCAGCGGGAGGCGCCGATTCCGGCACCGGGCCGGGGCGAGGTGACGATCGACGTCCGCGCGGCGGGCATGAATCCCGCCGACTACAAGATGTTTGCTGCGGGCTATCCGGGGCCGGCGCGCGAGTTGCCGATCCATCCTGGCTACGAAGTTGCCGGCATCTTGGCGGCGATGGGTCCCGATGCCGAACTCGGCAGTGGCGGGGGAGAGATCGGCGACGAGGTTGTCGCGTTCAGGATCACCGGTGGGTACGCATCCGCGGTAACTGTTGCGGCGAAGGATGTCTTCGCGAAGCCGGCAGCGCTCAGCTTCCCGGAGGCCGCGAATCTGCTGCTCGCCGCGGCGACGGCGGCGGAGGGACTGGACGTCACGAAGCTGAAGTCCGGCGAGACGATCCTGATTCACGGAGGGTCCGGCGCCGTCGGCATTGCGACGACGCAGCTCGCGGTGCAGCTCGGTGCGCGAGTGATCTCGACATCGAGCCCCGCGCGCTTCGACGAAGTGAAGCGGTTCGGCGGAGAGCCGATCGAATACGGGCATGTGGCAGCAGGCCACGGTCACGACGTATTCGGACGGCACACGGGTGGTCAACTATGGTACGCCGCCTTCGCAGACGCCGGTCTCGACAGCGCCCGAAGACCCACGCACCAGTGCGGCTGTCCCGCCATCGGCATCGCCGCAACCGGTCGCTCCGGCTGTCGATGAGACTGGCAATCGACCGCCGTCCAGCGCGGCAGTGCCTAGCGAGGCGACCCCTCCGGTCAGTGCTGTGCCGGAGACTCCGCCTGCATCAACGGTCCCGGAGACTCCGCCAGTCAGCTCGGCACCAGAGACGCCGCCCGTCCCCTCGGTTCCGGAGGACTGGGGTCCGCCGTCGTCGGTCACGACCACGGACGGCGTGACGGTCGAGACGTACCCGAATGGTGGCGAACGGTACACCGACGAGGCAACCGGAACCTCCCAGACCTACTACCCCGATGGCGTACGGGTCACGGACACGGCCGACGGTGAACAGGCCATCGACTACCGGCAGCCGGACGGGTCGTATGCCGAGACGCCTCCGGCCGAAGCCCTGCCCACCCCCGATCAGGTCGTGACTGAAGCGGTCCAGCGGCAGGAAGCGAACGCCACCGCGCCGACTTCGCGGCAGGCATCGCGATCCGAGCAGGCCGGACGCATCGAGTTCCTCGAAGGACCGAGGGCCAACCAGGTCAACCCGCAGAGTGTCGGGATCGTCTTCGATTCCTCCGGATTGGACGGCAAGGCCGCGCAGATCGTCGAGAACATCAACGGGCGGACGCAGCGCACGGCCGCAGCCGATTACAAGATGTACATCGCCAACGCCGCCAACAAGGGTGACGGCGCCGAAGCGTTCACGGCCCGCGCCGAGATCGACATTGCCGGTGGTATCGCCAACGACGCCGATGTGATCGAGGCGACGGCCGGGACGCGCGTGACGCCGAACCCACCGCCCGCTGTCGGCGCTCGCACGAAGGCCGGTGATGACGCGCGCCGTGTCCTCTACGATCGCTGGGACGATACGACCGCCGAGCGCAACCGACTCTACCAGAACGGGTCAGTCGCCAAGAATGGCAAGGGACAGGCGCGGGCGAAGCGGGCCTATGTCGATATGGTCGATGCCCACGCTCGCTTCGTCCCCGAGGACGTCGCCGGTTCGGTGGACTTCCAGCGGGCGATGGATACGGCGAACGAGATTCGCCCGACGTTGAAGGACGCCGGGGTGAAGCCGCGTGTCGCCGATCCCTACAGTAGCCGTCGCGCCACGCGGGGCAAGCAGAACCTCGGGATTGCCTCCAATCCGGAACAGCAGGCGCGGTCGCTGAAGGAGCGCGTCGGCAACCGGTTCGATGACTACCGCGAGTCGGCCCGGCGGAACGAGCAGGCAGCGCGTGGCGGAAGCTGGACGCGCACCAGTGGCGACAGCGAACCGACCATGCTGCGCGGTCGTGCCATTGCCCCTTCCGAGGCGGCGGCGCTCAACGATCCGAAGCTGGCGATGCCCGTAGATCTGAACAGCGTGGACAAGAAGCAGCGCGACTGGAAGAAGGCGTGGGAGAACGCCGAGTCCACGAAGCCGGTTCCCTCCGAGACGCCACGCGAACGCTTCGAGCGCAAGGCCCAGGAATACGAGGCGCAGGGTATGTCGCCGGACGAGGCCGACTACCGCGCCGCCAATGACACCATCACCGACATGAACGACTGGCAGCGCCAGAAGTACGGGACGAAGAAGGGCAAGGCCGACGGTGCCTTCGGCACGGCGATCAACAGTTCCATCGACGTGTACCGCACCATGCAGAAGATGCAGCGCGAGGCGATGCTGACGAGCTGGTTCACCGGCAGCCGCTACGTCACCAACCAGGTCATCGGTAACGCCCTCACCGGGTTCATCACCGGCCACGGAATCCCGCTCAACCTCGCCGACATCCGGCGGGAGTATCGTGGTGCCCGCACGGTGACGAAGACGGCGGAACGGGATGCCGCCGATGTGCGTCGGGCCACGGCGGCGGTCGAGGATGCGAAGAAGGTTGAGTCCCAGGCGAAGGGCAAGGTCGCGAAGAAGGCGGCGCGGGAGAAGACCGACCGTTCTCCTGGAACAGCACCGCGGCTCCAGCCTTCATGTCCCGCCCACCGATCAGAGCGCCACCATCCGGGAAGGTCACGCCATCCGCGCCCTGCGTGGTCCAGTTGGTGTGATCGCCAATGGCGGATGACTGCATCCTGCGATTGTTCGTCGAGATACCGCAGGCCACGACAAGGTTGTTGGTGACGAACACTTGTCGGGCTGCGGGCGCTCCGGAGAC
This sequence comes from Amorphophallus titanum, assembly GCA_024336825.1. NCBI lineage: Eukaryota > Viridiplantae > Streptophyta > Magnoliopsida > Alismatales > Araceae > Amorphophallus > Amorphophallus titanum. The sequence continues at coordinate 3,683,972 of JANBPO010001714.1, read as the reverse complement.
AGACGAGTTCGACCCGCCGGCATCAACGTCATAGGCCTTGAAGCCATCGACGGTGTTGGTGTTCAGGACATACTTGCCGAACTGGGCAAAGGACGTGTCGAGATCGCCTGCGCCAGTCCGACCGGTTTCGATGTCCGACCACTGGTACGACGAGTCCATCATTTCGATGGTGGTTTCCGTCGCGGCGATGACCGCATAGGAGCCATCTGCCTTGAGCGCCGAAATCATGCCCTTCGGAGCCGCAGACAGAGCTTCAGCGCCAGTTGCGGTGACCAGCGAGGCCGCCGGCCCATAGCCGAGCCCGGTTGCCGAGGCTTGCGGCAAAACCCCGTCAGCGGTGGTCGCTACGCCGCTGTTGGGTCCGCCAACATCTGGCTTCCACTCGCCATAGGGCAGCTTCACGGCATCACCGTATCTGGCTGCATCTCGACGTTGCCGTAAGAGGCGACCTGATCCATGGCGACGATCTCGTCCACCATGCTGATCGCCTTGGCCTCGAGCCCACCAGCCGCGGCAAAGTCGCGGGTAAACAGGGCCTCTTCCGCGAGGCACATGGTCAGGTAGGCATCGGGCGCCAGGGTCAGCAGCCAGTTGGTTGTGTTCGATGCGGAAAGGCCGGTCAGCGTGCTTTCGAAGACGGCATTGAAGCTGTCCTCGTAGATCGGGGCCACCCTGAGCGCTGTGCCCATGATGGCGTAATGCGTCGGGTCGCCCTGTTCCTCATACGGGTTCATGGCAACGAGCGCGTCCCATGAGACCTGCTTGAGCGGAACCGATCCCACGAGGTCGCGCACGATGCTGGACAGGCCAGCAAACCCGCTTGGCAGCACGGCTTCCCCGGAACTGTCAGTGGTCAGGGTGGTCGTCGTCTTGCGCCGGAAGGTCGACACGAGATGCCGGTTGAACTTCGCCTCGGCATTGCCGATCCAGATGTCCTTGCGACTCTCGGCGTAGGAACGGTCGGTGTAGTCGTCGATTGCCGAGAGCAGGTCGGAGCGGTTAGCGATGGCCATCAGATGCGCCCCTTGCGAGTACGGAACGGCTGGTTCTCATCGCGGTTCAGCCACCAGCGGGTGAAGTCGGCATCGTCGTGCCGACCATCGAAATCGCTGAAGAACTTGTTGAGCGGGATGCGGCCCACATGGACCATGGGGACGTTGCCGCCCTTCTCCGAACCCGATCCGGTCGACCAGCGTTTGCCGTCGTTCTCATTGCGGTCGAAGGCGTTCCACCTGAGCAGTTCGTCTTCGGCCAAGTACTCGGTCTTCTGGACCGTGATTTCCACGCCGGTCACAGGATGCGTGCCGTGGCCGACGTAGCGGCGGTACTCCGGCGTCTGTTCGACAAGCGTCCAGGAACAGTTCTGGACATCTGCCTCGGTCAGCCGGAGGTCGCTCACAGATAGGCCTCCGCGATGCCCTTGCTGCGCATTTCGCGCGCTTCGTCCTCGGGCACTTCGATCACGGTTCCGGCCCAAATCTTGTTGGGAAAGCCGACGCCGGCATAAATCGGCGGGTACATCTCGCCTTCGACCCACTTGCGTTCCTGGGTCACGTATTCGCGGCCCGCGGCGTCCTTGGACTTCCGCTCTTCCTGCTGGTAGCCGACGATGGCGAGCAGCTGCTTGGGCACGTAGTTGCGCTTGAGTTCCATCTTGACCGCCTTGGCGGTCGGTGCAGTCGTGGGGGCTTCCATAGGAGCAGGTCCACTTTCTTGCTGGGTTGAAACAGAAGGGGCGGCCCGAAGGCCGCCCCTGTTGGTGCGATCGTAGACGCCTCTTGGCATGGTTAGGTCGTCGAGGTGGTCACGCCGCCGTCCGCATTGGTCTGGCCGGTGAAGTACCACGCGGTCATGGCCGCGGCGGCGGCGACCAGGCAGAGCGCGATCTGCACGTTGTGGTGGTCGACGCGGCCGAGGCGGAACTGCTCCAGCGCCGGCAGACTCAGGGCCGCCAGCAGGCCCGCCGCCAGCAGGCCGGGCGAACCGGCCAGCCGCCGGGCGCCGACGCAGGCCGAGCCGATCGCCGCGGGCAGCCACAGCAGGGGCCACAGGGCGCGGGCCGCGGGCTCGCCGACCAGGCGGTCGAGGCCGGCGATGCCGCCGTCGACCAGCCGCGACCAGTGCATCAGGGCGCCGGCGGGGAACTGCAGGCGGAAGATCTCCGGGCGGTACCAGCCCGCCTGCCCCGAGATCAGCTCGCGCACCAGCACCAGGCGCACCGCGTCGTCGGTATCGCCATAGCCCTTGAGGTAGAGGGGCAGGGAGGTGACGGCGAGGAGCAGGGCGGCGAGGACGAAGGCGGCCGCGGCGACCGCGACCAGGGCCCGGGTCGAACGGAGATCGGGGATCGCGGACCACATCGCCTTGACAGTTCCCACCCCGGCCGCCCCAGCCGAGGCGTAATGTGACTTGAGCCCGTTAAAGGAATTGTTGTCACGGCCGTGCAACGTGACGCAACGGAATGAATGTCACGTCCGGGAGCCGCCGGTGACGAGCACCGACATCGACGTCGCGGTGCTGGAGGCGAAACTCAGCGTGTCCGGACAGGGAAACGGCTGGCAGCCATATTCGTTGGCCCCGGTGGCCGGGTTGAGGCGCAATCGCGGATCGCCGCCGCAGCCGAGCAGCCGATCCAGCGGCGCAAACAGCTCCGCCATCGCAGCGGCTGAGCGGGATCGATCCCGAGAAACCGGATCCTCGGCCGGATCGAACCGGACGGCACCGTCTAGCATTGTCGAAACCCCACGCCCCAAACCGCCGAGCTCTGCCGGTGCGACACGAGGGTTCAAGGCAACCAAGCGGCGTCAGCCTGCATTTACGAAAGGTAAAGAGACTTGGTTAACGATACCTTTACCGCACCGCTTCCCAGCCGCTGAACGTGGCGATGTTTGCGGCCAAATGGAACAAACCAGGCGTTATGCCGACGGAATCGGCAGAAATTTCACCAGGCTGAGCTGCGATAGCATCGAGGTGGTTTGATAGGATGCCTGAAGGCTGGTTTGCAGCGCCAAAATCTGGCTGGCGACCTGGTCGGGCGACACGGTCTCGGTCTGCGACACGATATCCTGCAGCGTGCTCTGGCTTTGGGTCTGCAGCGACGACGCCGTCGACATGGTGGTCTGGGCATTGGCAAGGTCGGTCTGGATATCCTGGATCGACTGCTGGTTGGGCTGGGTCGAAAGCGCCTGCGCCACGCTCGCACTCATGGCCGAAACCTGCCCGGCGGCATTGCTATTGGTGGGCGAAACCGTAAAGGCCGCAAAAGCAGCGATCGCCTGCAACTGCGACGCGATGCCTTGCTCGTTGGCCTGGATGCCGTAATTGACGGCCTGTTCCGGACCGATCACGGCGACCTGGCTGGCGCGGGCGGATCCCGTGCTGGTGCCGCCCGTGTACCAGGATACGGTATTCGCCGGCGTCCCGGCGACGAGCGACGTGGCTGTGGCGAATGTGCCGGGCGGAGTAACGCTGACCCGCTGCGGCGGCTGGTCAAAGAAATTGCTCGAGGCCTCCATCGCGGACGCGGCGACCAGCGAGGTGTTGGCGACGGTGTTGATCGACGTCTGCAGGGCCGTTTGCAGATTGGCAGCCGTCGCGGCCGGGGTCGTGCCGATGGTGAAGGAGCCCGCCGGCGGCGGCGAGGTCGTCGTCGCCGTCAACTGGATCGACTGGGTGCTGCCATCGGGCATGTTCAGCGTGATGTTCAACTGATCGCCCGGATTGGGATTGGTGGCGCCAAGAGTGACCGATACCGCCGGCGGCGAACCGGTCGGGCCGGTCACCGTGGCCCCCGTCAGCGTCGAACTGACGGCGCCCAGCTTCATGCCGAACGGCGAGCTGTCTTGTGCCAGCGAGACCGAGGTCGTCGTGGGCGCCGACAGCGTGAGACGGCCGAGGTTCGGCGAGGTGCAAACAGCTCTTTTCATTTCAAATTGCAGATGTGGTTATAGTTGTTGCTGTCATAATACTAGTTGGATTGTTCAGCATGCAACATTTTGGCACCGATAAAGTTGGATGGCTATTTGCTCCAATTGTCCTCCTTTGGTTTCTCTTGATTGGTATTATTGGTTTTTTAAACATATTAAAATATGATAGCTCAGTTTTAAAGGCCTTCTCTCCGGTTTATATTGTCCGGTATTTTAGAAAAGGGCGGAAGAGTTGGACATCACTTGGTGGTATAATGCTCAGTATTACAGGTAGGTCCCAGGAAATCCTTGCAATTGTAGCTCTGATACACTGACACAGGAAATTACTCAAAATAGCTTCTTTTCCCTGACCTTGCAGGAACAGAGGCATTATTTGCTGATCTCTCTCATTTTCCTGTCCTGGCCATTCAGGTTGTATTATATTTCATTCTTTTCTGACATTTCTGTAACTGTTGCCTATACTTACAATGCATTGTATCTGCAGATTGCATTTACTTGTGTTGTATTTCCTTGTCTTCTTTTGGCATATGCTGGACAAGCAGCATACATTATGAAGAATAAAGGGCATGTTGCTGATGTTTTTTATCGTTCTATTCCAGGTCGGTCTGTGAATATTTTCATGTATTTATTCTTATGCAAATTGTCTCTTATCTTGATCTTCTAACAGTTCCATGATGCAGATGGCATATACTGGCCAATGTTTATCATTGCAACTGCTGCAGCTGTGATTGCTAGTCAAGCAACAATATCTGCATCTTTCTCAATAATCAAGCAGGCTCTTGCACTTGGCTGTTTTCCAAGAGTGAAGGTTGTTCATACATCAAAAAATTTTTTGGGGCAGATATACATACCCGATATTAACTGGGTTCTTATGGTTCTTTGTATTGCGGTTACTGCTGGATTCAAGAACCAGAGTCAGATTGGAAATGCCTACGGTGAGTTTGTTGTCACAGTTTCGGCAATTTGGACATTTGTTCTCTAGACTGTTTTCTTGGGTCCCTGGTTTGACAAAACTAGTACATTTATTAGGCATAATTAGAAACAAATAGTATACCCACATGATACTTTGGACAGTAGTTCAGTTAGCATATGCTGTAATGCTTCATGGATGTCTCTTGTGATAGTTGTTTATTCTTTGCTTCTTAAAGCACTCTTGGAATTCATGTCTGTTGAAGTGTATAGACTAAAAACGACATTCTTGTTGTCAACTTTGGTCGTTTTGTAGTGCCTTCATGATTATCTATCTGTCCCTTGTCAGCATGTTGGCTATGATGTTGTGGCATAGGATGATTGTATCAGGAAGAGTGCTGGTGCCTATGTTTTGAAGATGCCAGGCAAATTTTCTTTTATCACTTACCTCTATCTTGAACTGTTGATTATTGTTTATAACTCATGATCCTTCTTAGGGTCAACCATTCTTTCCTTGAATTTAAGGAAATAAATGGTTAGCCTAGAATCAAATAGGATCTGTCCGGGGGTCAGTCAATTAGAACGTCCCAGCTTGATTCTGATGGCATGCCCAAGGGGCTCCAAGGCTGGGCCAGAGGAAGCTGGAGTTGAAGATGCCAGCTTTCTCTTAGCCAAGGGTCCGGTAGAGGCCAGATCGAACCTGTGAAGATTTTACAAGGCTTGACCTGGCTCATTTAGGCCCATAGGAAGTTGGGAATGCCTCTTCGGCCTTATCTTTGTCACTGTCTCTGGTGAACACCGTCATGTCACCCACTGCCCTCTTTTTGGAGCCCCATGCAGCCAATCCCCTCCTCCTGGAGCAAGGGGTGTAAATACTACCTCCTCTCCTTCTCTGCACTCCTTCCCCTCTCTCTTCTCTGGTCCGTTTGGGCCCTTGGGAACCCTCTTCAGCCTTTTCCTGGCTAATGTCTCTGGTGAAAACCCTCATCCTGCCTACTGCCCTCTTCTTGTTCCCCATGCAACCAACCAGGGAGCATGTCCTTCCTGGATCAAGGGGCATGCTACTGCCTTCTGTCACTTACTGTGCTCCTTCCCTTCTCTGTTCCATCTCCCTCTCCCGTATACTCTCTATCAGTCTAAACTCTCCTATTCCCATCTTCTTCTTCTATTGTCACCATCTCTCATCATCTTAGCCAGAAGCAATGACTGTCTAATGCCCTCTCCCCCTTTTTAACAGTGGGTTAGGGGATAAGTCACCTGACCCACTGTCTGCTTGCATTTCAAGAGGGTGTGTGATGTCACTGACTCATTGCATGCCTCCCTTGTTTGAATGATTGGAGGACCGGTTCAGTTACAGCATCAGGCTGCCCTGCCATGAAGGGGGTTTGGGAGGAGTGAAAAGGATTGCCTCAGGCGGGGTGGTGGTGGTGGTTGTTGTGGAGAGTTGTCATAGGCAAAGCTAGAGGGTGGAAAAGGGGCCATGAAGGCCTATTGTATTTGTGGTGGGTGCTACTGATAGCAGTTGGTGTCAGAAGGGTGGGGCCTTCATACACCGGGGTGGTTGGGAGTGTGGGGCATATAAAGGGGCCAAAGAAGGACCTTCATTAGGGCTTTGGGGAAGGGGGGGGCCACATGGAACATGACTCCTGGCCCCAGCCTGTGATATAGCAGGCCTAAGCAATTCTTGTTTGGATCCCTTTTAGTGTTCAGGCCATCCTAGCCCATTGGCATCCCTAAATACAAAAAAAAAGCTGCAACATTAGGCCTGCTCATTGTGTGATACCATCTGTAGAAGACGATAGAAGATTAAATGAATTATCATTAATACTAATAACATTCAAGTGCAGTCACAGTACATTACAGCTTAAAAATGTTAATGGAAAGGAAGGTTTCAAATGGTTAAACGTCATTAATTATAGATATATCTGTTTGATCCCTCTCCATGTCTCCATGAAGTCCTGGTTATACTTCCATAACATTAAATTGTCTTGTTGCTATGAAACAGGAACGGCAGTTGTTATTGTTATGCTGGTGACCACATTCCTCATGATTCCTATCATGCTATTGGTTTGGCGGAGTCATTGGATCCTGGTGTCTATCTTTACAAGTCTATCATTACTGGTGGAGCTCACATACTTTTCTTCTGTACTTCTAAAGATAGACCAAGGAGGCTGGGTCCCTCTTGTCATTGCTGCAGCCTTTCTTATCATAATGTATGTTTGGCACTACGGCACGATGAAGCGTTATGAATTTGAGATGCAGAGTAGGGTTTCCATGGCTTGGATTTTGGGCCTTGGCCCCAGCTTGGGTTTGGTTCGGGTACCTGGAATAGGCCTTGTGTACACTGAGCTGGCAAGTGGTGTTCCCCGTATATTCTCTCACTTCATAACCAATCTTCCTGCAATCCATTCTGTTCTCGTGTTTGTCTGTGTAAAATACCTTCCCGTATACACTGTTCCCCTGGAAGAGAGGTTTCTTGTGAAAAGGATTGGGCCGAAGTACTTCCATATGTTCAGATGTGTGGCGAGGTATGGATATAAAGATCTCCACCGCAAAGACGATGACTTCGAGAAAATGCTATTTGACAGCCTTGCCGTTTTTGTACGATTAGAATCCATGATGGAAGGATGTTCTGATTCAGATGAATATAGTATTTGTGGACAAAAAACTGAGAGATCTGCAGATTTTCTTCAAGGGAGCAGGAATATAGTTTCTTCTGACACAGACATAACATATTCATCATCACATGATTCAATCATTCCTGCACAGTCGTCTCTACAGACCAACAGTATAATGAGGTCTTCTGGTCAGACAACCCAGAGCCAGACACAGGGAGAAGAGTTGGACTTCTTGAACAGGTGCAGAGATGCTGGGGTAGTTCACATTTTGGGAAACACCATTATCAGGGCACAGAGGGATTCTGGGCTTATCAAGAAAGTTGCGGTTGATTACATTTATGCCTTCCTTAGGAGGATATGCCGGGAAAACAGTGTGATTTTCAATGTTCCCCATGAAAGTCTATTAAATGTGGGGCAAATATTCTATGTATAGACATTTCATCAATAAATTGTGCACACCTATTCGCGTGCTGTCTGAAGAAAAATCACATTTGAAATTTTCAGACGGATAGAAAGCCTCGGTGTCCATCTTTCAGCTGTTGCTATGAATACTCGGAGGAAAGATTGGCGGCCCTTTGAAATATTGATTGAGTTGCAGACAGTGTTAAGCATCAGAATTAGATTTAGCATAGAATGTTGGTGCCGTTGAGGGTTAGTTGTTTGGAAGGGGGAGATGACATGCATGCAATTTGGAGGGTGGATGATCCTAGTGTTGCCTTCTTAATCATTCATTGTTTCGCTATTGATGACACAGGTATCGTGGGTTCTTCTTCAACCTCAATCAAGATGAGGTTCTACTTCTGGCACCAAGTGGCAAGCCTTTCCTTGCTACGCACCCATTTGTGGCTCCTTATCAAATCGGATGACGATGGAAACATCCTGCTCCTCTTTCATGTGCTGTTCTTCAGGTAACGTTGTTCTCCATGAAGCTGGATGATCATGTTCTGGTTCTAGACCAAGATGACAAGGGGAAAGAGCATGCAGCTAGGCTGTAGGTCTTGTTGTGGGATCTTTTCTCTTCAAGTTCAATCCATCAGGTCAAATTAGGACTAATAATCCTAATTGGTTCATAATTTCTCAATTTCCGTTCATAATTTCTCAATGCCTCTTCCACTTCAGCCAATTTGGATTGTGAAGTAAAATGCCTGCTTCGCCCTTCTGCATACACTCTTTCACAACTTTCAGGCTTATTCTCAGGGTTTCAGAGTAGAGAATTTACGCCTGCCTGCAAGCCGTGAAGCATGAAAGCGGAAGGGGGCTGCTCAGGATGGGCAGCCCTCATACTGCTTTTTACTTTTACTGCTTTCCATCTTCACTTGGTGAAGATGGGATTTTCCTTGTCGTACTTTTGCTCAGTCTTTGAGGCTTTCTTTGCAGCGTCGTCAGCTTCCTTGTCCACGGTTCGATGAGCTGTGTTTTCGCCCTTTGCTTCATCCGTTTTGCGCACCATATCGTCTGCTGTCTTAACCATAGAGAACGTCCTCCTGCACTACAGATGCGCAGAGAGCTGCGCGAGTTATCTGCAGGTGGGAAGAGGCATCCTGGCTGGAGAATCAGAAACTGTCCAGCAACAGGGTCCCCCCAAAGGATGCTGACATCGTTGGCGTCAGTAGAGAGGCGCCCATTTGAGCTGGGTTGGGGCACCGACCACCACACTATCGACGAAGGCCATGCTGCGCACGCCGTCTTCAATGCCGCAGAGGTAAGCTGAGGCTGCAGCAGAGGCTTGTGCATCGGTAGCGAGCACGGATGCTGCGAAGTCACGATAGATGTTGCCGAAGGCTTCGATCAGTCCTTCGGGATGGCCTATCGGAAGCCGCGTTGCTGCTTTGGCGGAGGCGCTGAGCTGTGCTGTTCCCGCGTGCCAGATCTCTTCTCTGCCGTCGGTCCAGCGCACGTTGACGGTGGAGGGCGATTCATGGGACCAGTCGAGGCCGCCCAGCTCTCCGTAGACGCGCAGGCGGATGCCGTTGCGCTCGCCTGCAGCGACTTGCGAGACCGCGATGAGGGCGTGTGCGCCGTTGCTGAGCGTGGCTAGAACCGTGGCATCGTCATCGAGCGCGCGGCCTGCGACAACGGTGCGCACATCAGAACAAAGGGTGTTCACCTGCAAGTGCGTTACGTACTCGAGTAGATTGAAGGCGTGCACACCGATGTCGCCTACAGCTCCGCCGATGCCGGAGCGGGCGGGGTCAGAGCGCCAGGCAGCCTGCTTGTGGCCGGTGCGTTCCAGCGGTTCGGTCATCCAGCCCTGGAAATACTCGACGACAACTTTGCGCACGATACCGAGCTTGCCGCTCTGCACGAAATCACGTGCGGCGCGCACCATGGGGTAGCCGGTATAGGTAAAGGTGAGCGCGTATTGTTTGCCGGTGCGGGCGACAATCTCTTTCAGCTCCAGAGCTTCGGCGAGTGTGGCGGTGGCCGGCTTGTCGCTGATGACATGCAGGCCTGCCTCGAGTGCAGCGCGTGCGACGGGGAGGTGCAGGTGATTGGGCGTTACGATGGCGACAACTTCAATGCCATCCTCGCGTTTTGCTTCCTGCGCAAACATCTCTTCATAGCTTGCGTAGGCGCGGTCAGGCTGGATGCCGTAATGCGCGCCTGCTTCGCGTGACTTTTCCGCAGACTGGCTGAAGGCTCCGGCGACGATGCGCATACGGCCATCCAGCTCTGCTCCCATGCGATGCACCGGGCCGATAAACGCGCCGGGGCCTCCGCCAACCATGCCTAAACGCAGCACTCGCTCTGCTGACTTTTCCATTCGTGTTCCCTTCTTTCCATCCCGGGTATCGATGACGGTTGTTGATTCCGAGTTGATTTGGCTTCGAGGCCTACCGGATTTGACCGAAATTGAACAAATTTCAGTGCAATTCTCCTACAAAAACCTGTAGAAACGGGCTTCCGGGGTCACCCGCCGGAGGATAAACGCATCTAACTTTTTGACTTTATATTGTGTTCGCCCACTCCTACTAATCCCGACGCGATTCGCGTCCCCCTCTGCGAGGAGGAAAACATGCATTTTTTTCGGCTGCGCCTTGTGGCGGCTCTTCTTGCCGGAATTGTGGTCATCTCGGTTGGCTCTACGTACTTTGATGTGTTGACGCACAAGCACGCCTTGCGAGTGGATCTTGCGCGGCGCACGCAGTGGTTTGGCGCGGGTTTGCAGCCACTGATCGAACAGCAATTAGCCTCGGGCGCTCCGGACCAACTGCCGCGAGCTTTGCAGCGTTTACGGCAATATCCGGATCAGCCGAGCCTGGCTATCTATGACACGCAGGGAACGCTGCTAGCTGCTACGGGCGATATTTCTCCCCTGCGCAATTTTCCGGCTTCGCTGCTGAAGGCTCCTCTGACGGAAGGCAAAGAGTCCAGCGTCTTTGCGAAGTATGGCGGCACGGAGAACCACAACGGCCGGTATGAGCCGCTTCGTCTGTGGTACGAATACGCGATTCCGCTGCATGATGGACAGCGCACGGTGGGCTCGCTGGTGATGCTCTCGGATGCGGACTATATCCGGCAGGAAGGCGTTGGGGCATGGCGGCGCAGCTTTTTACGCATTGTTGCCATGGTTCTGGTGGTGGTAGCGGTCACGCTGGTGATGGTGCGCTGGTTCTTCTTCCAGCCGCTAACACGGGCAGTGGACTGGCTGCGGCGCGTGCGCCAGGGCAAGGCGGATATTCAGGACGGCGCACAAGAGTTTGGCTACCTGATGCCGCTGGCTAACGAGGTGACATCGCTTGCGGCAAACCTGACCCGAGCCCGCGCAGCCGCGGAACAGCAGGTGCTGTGCGTTCTCGATGGAGCGGATGACCCGCTGCCATTCTTCGGGGGAGGGGGTGCGTTGCGGCATGGCTTATGGTACACTCGCGCCGTTCGTGCGCGGGTAAACGCCGCCCGATTCAAACCATCCGCAAGGAGAGACCGCTTTGCCCAATGGGTGCGGGAGTCGAGTCGGGCGCCGTTTGCTCTGATTGCGCAGGCTGATGCGCGGATGCAGATCGGTTCCGGGTTCGAGGCCCGGCATCGCGCCTAGTCGAAATGTTCTAGGTCAAGCCGGAGATCAGCACCGGCCAGAGCAAACCTTCAAGGAGAGCGACATGGGCAGCGACGGCAGCATTCACGGCGAAGGCCTGGGCATCAGCGGCGGCGGCTCCAGCTTCATCAGCCGGGAAGACATCAGGCCCGTTTCCCTGTGAAACGGGTAAGACCGCTCAAAACCCTCGCATGGCGCATCCGCAAGGGTGAGCCGCAGACCTACGGCTGCGCTCGGGCGCTAGTCCGCGATCTGCGCCGGAAGAGGCGGATCACAGCCTAGCGGCAATCTGCTCCGCCGTCTCTCTGTAATACTTCCGCATGAGGATGTTTATATCCCGGTGGCGGCTGATGCGCGAGAGGGTCAGCACATCCACCTTGCGGGCAAGGAACGTGCAGGCGGTGGCGCGGGTGTCGTGAAAAGTCAGGCCCTCTTCGCCTCTCTTGCGCAGCCCAATCGCTAGGGTGGCCTCGCTAAAGAGGGTGCTTGCCTCGTTCGCCCCCACGGTGATTTCCGGCTTCCGGCGCATCCAGCGCAGACCGTGGCGGGTAAGCGGAACCTTCACCGGGGCGCGGACAACAGCCTTGGAAGTCTTCTGCCGGGGCAGGAGGGCGATGTTCCCGGCGAGCGTGGCCGCAAGGGCCTCATTGAGCCGCATGGCCGTCCTCAGCGCCGTCATGAAAGCCCAGCCGACTTGCTGCTGCTTCGGGCCTCCGCTCTGGAGGTGGCGGTATATCCGCCGAATCTCCCGCCAACGCCAGATCAGCTCCCGGTCGTCCGAGCCGTCCGGCAGCCTGACCCCTTTGAATGGCTCGTGGGAGATCCACTTCCACTCGTCCTTGGCGAGCATGAACATGTTGCGCAGGAGGTTCGCTTCCCGCAGGACGGTTTCCCCGCTCACTGGCTTGTGATCCGCGTTCCCCTGTAGCCGCCAGTCCCGCCATTGACCGATCCTGGCTGAGTCGATCTTGACCAGCGGCGTCTTAGCGCCAAAGAACTCCTCCATAGCCGCGAGCCGTCGAGTCTCCCACTCCACGGCGTTTACCTTGGTCGGGCTGACCTTGTTGAGGTAGTACGTCTTGGCGGCGGCAAAGGTCTTGCCCTTGGAGCCTTTGAGGGCGTCTAGCTCCAGTTCCTTCTCATGGCCCCACCGCTGGGCCTCCGCCTTGGTGTCGCAGACCTTGGACGGACGCTGCCCGTTCTTCTCCACGAACACCCGCCACTTGTCCCCGACCTTCTTGATGTACATGTTCCCCTCCGAACCCCACACTTCGGTGGGCTGGCAGTGGGGAGCATCCTAAACGATACCCATCAATCCGCGTCTATCAGAGGGAGCCTGCAGGGATTGAGCGGCTGAACGCCCAATGATGGTGCCGGAGGCCGGAATCGAAGTCACTGGGGAAAATGGAGAAAGTGGGCAAAAAGGTGGGATTCTCGCCCTATGCGCCGTTGAGGTATCGGTCGCCGGCCGGGTCCACCTCCGCGAACACGCGCTTCGTATAGCCATCGGCGGCGCGACCGAAGTCGTGCTCCGTGGCGTCCGGGTTCGCCCGCGCTTCCCTGGCTCCGTCAATGAATGCCTGCATGACATGGCCCCAGTGGGGTTGCTTCAACTGGCTGGCATCCGCGACTGGCTTGGCGGTCAGGTCTTCCGATTGGTGCGGCTGGTAGGTCATTTCTGCTCCTGATCCACGATGACCAGCTCGCGCCCATCTGCCAGAAGGATGCTGCCGTTCTTCTCTCCATGGCCCGAGCAAGAGGCAATGGTGCGGACGCCGCCTGCATTCAGTGCGCGCACCAAGTCAGCACACACAGAGAGAGAGAGAGAGAGAGAGAGGGAGAGAGTAATTCACCCCCCTCTTGGGTATGCTACACCTTGGGGTCGCTACACACACACACACACACACACACACACAGAGACTAGATCGGCCAATCTGATTGGTTTTGGGCCAACCTGATCTGACCCCAATCTAGCGATCCCCCAATCCCCAATTCTCATAGGGCATACGTGGGATCGCTGGGGTCGGCCCAAGGCCACGTTTAGTTCAATGTTGGGTGTGGGGACTTTTTTAAAAAATCCTTACAGAGGAAGCTGTCTTGAGGTAGCTTTTGCAGATTTTGATATCTCCTCTCTTTCTCCCTATCTCTCTCTAAACCTCAAAATCTGCATAAAGTAAAAGCTGATGGGACACCAGGGCATTTGGAAGGGATTTCGAGAAGGTGTGGACAAAATCTGTCCCCAACATCCTTTCCAAACGCGCCCTAAGATCGACCTGGATCAGCCGATCCAGGTCCATCCTAGACTAATCCCACTCGGTAAAAAATTAAAAAGAAGAAATAGAACAAGACAACACCGCTGTTGCTACTGATGTCACCATCGTGACCCACAGTCATTGTCGATGTTGTTGTTGACATTGTCGTCCTCCCTCCTCTGTTGCTATGCTTAAGAAGAGAAAATTTGGAAGAAAAAAAATACTTACATGCTAATGACACCACCGTTGCCTCCACTTGCTGCCGATGCCACCATCACAATGCACTGTTGTCGTCGACGTCCTCCTACTATTTTCTACAGCATCGGCAAGGTATGAGGGCTGTGAAGGTCTCGAGACTCTCGGGACGAGAGAAAGGTAAAGTACATTGCATTAATATAAAAGCCCCTACAAAACAATGTGCATACAATATAACCTCAAACACAGGTCAGCTAGGATCACATGCCGATAGGACTTGACTCGTCCGATCTAGTCGATCCAGATCAGGTTTCAGGCCCCCGATCGGAGCTCAATCCGTGATCCTGCATACCTTGAGTGTTACCAAGTAACATGGAAGGGTGCCCGCCTGCGACCCTTTCGCCGCCGCAGGAACGAAGCCTGCTCGCTGGGCAGATTCTGCCCAATCCAACATGGCTGTCCAATTGGTGTACACTCACCAGTCGGATGGGCAATTTTTTTAAACATTTTTTCTTGTTATTTCATTCCCAAATTGAAAAATGTTCATTATGTTACTTTGGATAAGCATCATAGAGTAATTAACGTTGGCGGTTCATCTGGTTAAGAAGTGAGTTTGTACAGTTACATGCAGTTTAGTGGGAAATTGGGAAGGACAGTTGTATCAACCAAGGAATAGAATCTGTTTGCAGTTCGCTGATTGAATTAGCCAGATATGTCAGGTGTTCAGTCACCCCATACAATCTGTTCTTTAAGGGTCATTGCAACTTGTAACAGTTCAAATCCAAGAACAATCTGTGCTCAAAAGGCCATTTTTAAGTTTTTTTTTAAATAAAAAGGTGGAAAGGCCATTGTAAGTTAACCGTGCAATTTCAACACTATGTAGTAATCTCCAACGTAATCCATAGACTTATAAATGCAATCTGTGAAGAAGAAACATACTAATTGCAGTGGCCCACCTTCCACACAAGTGAATGCAGATTCCTGCACGGTCCATAATTTTATAGACGCTTCTGACAAGATTAAGAATTCTTGGATGAAAATCCCTTAACATCAATTTCCTAGGAATAGGGTGCAAGGGACAAAAGAGTGAATTAGAAATTTAGTGAAAATTACTCGTTCAACTTACCTAAACATCTTCCAAGCAGGATGGCCCGTCTAAGTTTTTTAATCATTGTTGTGAAGTTACAAATACACTGGATGTCTCAGAAATGTCAAATCATCCTCCGATGTTGCTGCATCCTTAAATATGTATATCACAGATTGATGAACATTAACTGTGTGAGAAAAGCATTCAATGCAATGTTATCAGAACCGGACCGACGCCTGAACCAGACAATGAACTGGTTCGGTTCGAACCGGTTTGACCGTTCAATCGAACCAGTTTGAACCGTGATGTCATTATAATATTGATATATGGTCCGACCCGGGGATAGTGTCAGTGGGAAGTCCTGGCTTAATGACTATAAAGATGGGTATGTGTTTATGTATGGAAGGTTAAGTCTTCTCCTTTGAGGATATTTTTATCAATAAAAATGACAATTTTAGCTGCCCCGATGTCGGTTGTGGATACTATCTAGACAAGAAAATCTGTTTACGTTTCAGGCCAATGGAGTACAGATGGAGAAAACATGGAATTTGCCGAGTTTGTAGCATATTGCATGCCACGAAACGTTTAGAAGCTGTGTGTTAGACGGCTCTCATCACAGATTAGCTCGTAACATGGATCATCTGTGGCTTACTCCGTGCCATTGTGGTCCTGGCCCGGTGGCACGTCCAAAAGTTTTCGTTGAGATGAGAATTCGCGTTCACCCTTCACGTTGTAGAGTATCTCTTATGCTTCTTACAGCCGGAGAAGTTGAGATTGGTGGGTTCAAGTCACGTTATATCCGTTTTCCCTCTCTCTTAAATTAAATATACGTAATCCATGCCTATGCACGACTTCTTGGTGTCTTTCTCGAAGCAGGTTTGAATTTGGAAGTGGGAGAAGCAAAAGAGTGCCATTGTCTTTTCCCCTCTTTATGTCATGTCGTTCCTACGTGAACCCAAAGAAGGGACAGTTTGCAGCAAATGTGTACCTAGAATTTGCATTAAATATTACTCGTATATATAGAGAGAGTAGCCAACGCAGCACGCCAAACCCACGTCCTCAACGGACACTGATTTAACAGGAACAAAAGAGACAGCTTGTTGCTTTCCACCGAGAAGAGAACGCCGCCCGCTATGTGTTTTGTCTTGTGATGGAAAGCTTTGGTGGGTGGCTGCAATGGACAATACTACACGTCAAGGTGAAGAATTTAATCAAATACGGCGTTCGTCAGCTTCGAAACGTCCAACCTTCACCCGGGAAGAACTCTAACATTTCCCATTTCTCAATCTTCCTGAAGGCAGGGATAAAGTCTCACGGGATTAATTAGTTACACAAACTTTTGGGTTTCGTATAAACGGATTCACGGACTAATTAGAATTAGTCAAAACGTCGGCAGGAGTACAAAGGGAAAAATAGTTTCTTTTACTTGTAGATTTGTTACAACAGCTCTATGTTGAGTAAAAGAATGTGTCCACAAACAAATGAAAAAGACAGCGTAACCTTCGACATTTTATTTCATCAACCAAAATGAGTACTTAACTAAAAGATGTGTTTCATGTGAGATTAACGCCTCTGCATGCATGCGTGGACTTAAATTATGCTTATGGAAAATGTTAATTACTTGGTTATCAGATCGGACATTGGTTAGGGTATAGGGCTATGGCTCATACTACGTGTGAATTGGTCTGGCATAAGAGTTTCATGAAGAACCTTGGCTGTCCCTTTCTAGTCCCGCCTATGATAGTATGGCTGAGAGACTTTCTCCATAGCCGCAGAGCTTGACAAATAGTTCGTACGAGAAAGAGCTAAACATACTATATGAGCAAAGCTGGTTGATCTGATCAGACCCCTACCACGCAAGAGCCCAGCCCGGGAGGAATGAATGTTTCCCTGGTGCGGCCTTTAATTTGCAAATTTGGCTTTTTGATGGAAAAGCTTTCCCTATAGCTATAAGACCCCTACCGGTTTCTTAATATATTACTTATTACATACAAAGCATAGTCCTG